>JABJVR010000036.1:3491828-3519529 GCA_025773905.1 Chitala chitala | reverse complement strand
CCCCCCCCCCGCCCCCCCCCCGCCCCCCCCCCCCCCCCGCCCCCGCCGCCCCGCCCCCCCCCCCCCCCCCACGTCAGGTGCAGGACAGTGAGGGCCTTGCTGTTCAGAGGGCACGAAAGCCCCGGCGCCGTATGGTGCCTGTGGCCGGACCGGCCCGCGCTCGAAAGCATACAGTGAAACCCAACGCCGAGGCGTTAATTGTTGGTTCACAGGCCGTGCTGGAGCAAAGTTGCTGTCGCAGTAGTCTGGTTGCTGCTGGGCCGACTGGTTTCACCACTGTGCGGCGGAAAGAAGGGCCTGCCTGTGGAACAACAAGGCTTTTGTTTTAGCCCGGGCGCTGGAATGGCGTAGTCGGCAAGCATGCGCCTTCGAAGCCGCGCCGGTGCCATTGTTTACCGTCCCCTTGGTGCCCCCGGTTCCAGAGCGCCCTACCGGCAGACCTGACTCGGCCGATCCAAACGACCCAAGTGCGGAGCCAGGCAACAGGACACGTAGCAGAGCACCGCAAGAACCTGCTCACGCATGTGGGCGCGCGCCTGAGTTAATGCTGCGGGCTGGATAATTGGAGACTCTCGAGATGAGAACAGGATTGTTTTGCGCTTCCTTACCACATGTGACATTACTCAGAAGCAGGAAGGGACCTTTTTATCTTCCATCGTTCCATCACCTGCGTGCCTAAAGCGGTAACGTTTGGAGCCGCCGTGAACCGGCCACATGACGATGTGGTAAATGTTTTATTTTCTGGTCCGATTCTATCTAGTAATGTGGTTTTAGTTGTTGTATTTATTTGGTAATAAAACAGAAATGTCTGAGGACCAAGACCTAACTTTCTATTATATCCTGAGGGGGTGACACTCCCCCCCACCCCCCACCCCATGTCAACACTGGAACATGGGCCTTCTGCTTTTATGCTTTGTCTTCCGGGATTTACATCAGAAGGAGGGGGTGTTAATAGCCAATGCATCAAATGCGGTCTGATTTCACAAAGTGTGGCAAAATAAAGCTTGAAGTGGCTCACAAAACTGCCGCTGTCTGGCTTAAAATCTGCTAGTCGGCCATCTTGCAGCATCGTGCCCTTTTCCCTGTCTATGAGCGCCTATGTGAATGTTTCTGTATGCGTTCTGGTTTTCTCCGTGTTCCTTTCTTGCCCAGAGCCGAGGCTCTAAACTGAAGGAAACATCATGACTTGATGTCTTGTATAACATTGGTGGGTAATTCAGTGATTATGCTACATCTGGTATGTGTCTATATCAAAACCAGATGTATTTCAGAGGCATGAGCCTAGCCACCCCCCCATACATTGTTGGAGGCAGTAAGGGGGAGAGCCAGCCCACCCTTACTGTACGGTACTGTTAGTCCATACTGTTAGTCACACTTGAAGCTTCAAAGTGCCACGTACGGGAGCTTGTGACTCCAGCCAGACTGGCACGTTGGCACATCAGCAGTGGCAGTGCCAACACGTCCCCAGGAGAATTTTGCACAGACATCAGCTCAGACCGTCTGGCCACCGAAATCGGCCCCCCTATCCACCCGGCTGCTGAACGCGACGGCAGCGGTTGCGTTCAGCCTCTCCGGAAGCCCTGGTCACGTGGCTCTGCCATAACATGTCGGCAGATACCCCCCCACCCCACCCTTTGTCCGACCGAGAAAGAAATTAAAACGTGGAGCCGAAAGTTCACAAGTGCCTCAGATTAGTGGCTGTTCCCATAGCTGCAAACCAGACTACATAGCTTTGGCCGGTGTATATCGTGTTCTGGAATATTCTTGGATTTTTTAATAAAAAATTTTTTTTTTTTTTTTTTTTTGCCAATCACTTTTTTGGTATGAAAACATAGGATGAAGCATCTGATGTTCATGTGGAAATGACTAATAACATGGCGTGGCTAGTGTATAGCCCTAGTGTATAAGGGCATATGCCCTATCTGTTACGGTTAAACAGGCTGGTAACCACAGTGGCGTGGTGTGTGCAGTGGGTAATAAATCTGTAGTGATGATGGAAACAGGAAGCTGGTGTCCATTGTGTGTGTCCTTGCTGTAAAGATAGGCTTGTGGATGTGTTCAGGGATCTGAGTTTTCAGAAATGCCCACACTGTTTTAATTGAGTGAAGGTATAGGCTGTATGTGTAGTCTCAAATTAAAATTATAGCCTTTACTGTACTGTTAAAATCCTTAAGGGTACTGAAAAACCTCTTTGTCATGGTGCTTTTTCTTATAAAGGCACAAAAAAGCACACGCATAAATATTTACAGATGGGGTGTGTGTGTGCGTGTGCGCACGCGCTCTTGAAGACATGACGTCCACTGCTGCTTGTAGTTGAGTGGACACTTGTTCCCCGTTGGATTTTTATAAAAAATTTTTTTTCCTCTTTAGTCATAATCTTTTGGCCCCGATTAGGCGTTGGCGGTTTGTTTTTGTGGAGAATCTCATGTAAAACATTAGCTTCTGAGTTTGTAGATGGGATGAAAGGATTTGCATAATTAATGTAGTTTTGTTTGAAATCCGACTTTGAGATAATTTTGGGGGGAGGAGTAAAACCCTTCATTTATTCTAGTGTGTGTTTAGTGTTAGAAAATAAATATTCCACGTTCTAACACAGTCACCTTTTGCTCAGAAAATGAGATTTTTCAGTGAGCTAGGAACTGACAGTGCACACGCAGTCCCATGTCCTCTCAGATCTTTTGATTCTTGAAATTTTCATGTGCAAAGTTGCCGTAAGGATATTTTATTAATGAAAGTCTCTTTTCCGCTGGGCACTGTATCCACAGTGTGACTGTCATGCTACAATCCAGATTGAAGGTTTTTCCTTGTCTTGGAAGCGGATCTTTTTCCACGTGCGACTTTATTGAACTGTGTGTAATGTAGCAATTAAAAACGTACGCAAGACCAAATGACTGGTGCATCTTTTTTTGAAACGCAGTATTTTTCCGCCTGGGGGAACGTGGATTTGCCCCCACTTTACTGCGTTTCAATGACGTAACGTACCACTTTGCTGCAGCCCCCCCTCCCCTTGTGCTTTCCGGAAACTGCGGAACAAAGCCTCACTTTTTACACATTTTATTTAAAAAATGGGCTTGGGATTTGCTAAAAATCATCGTTTTGTTACCTTTTTGGAATGGGGAGATCAGCACAGAATTTAACATGCCATTAATGGAGTAGCTTAGACTTTGCATGGGGGTTATATTAAATGGTATCTGATCTTGTCAGTTCATAAAATATTTCGTTTTTTATTATTGGGCTCCTATCCGTCAGAGACCAGTGGTGGGGTCTTGTTTGGTTTTATTATATATATATATATATATATATATATATATAATATATATTTATTATTATTTTTTTTCTTCATGTGTACCATCTGAACATTTTCCTCTCGGAAATGTTTTGTCTTGGAAGAGTGAACGCACCAGTCAGGTGTTTATGGACTTTTTGACTTTTGGACTTGTTTCTATCCCATGCCAGGCTGTAACAGCCCCATGCCTTATTTACTTTAGCTGTTATTAAATGCCAGTCTTCTCCGTACAGGTCTGGACCCAAAGGCGCTTTGTCATGCGGCTGACTTTAAAGTGTATTATGATTAGCAAGTTTACCACACCCCAGCTGAACGGTTCTTCCTGATGTGTCACCAATAGGACGTTCACTTGTGTAATGATTTTGTTCTAAGGCTGCACACAAGGAGGGCTTCTGTTTGGGAGGTGGCAGTATGTCCGGATGATCGAGTGACAATGCTAGTGGAGCGCTCTGGGTTTTGCCTCGGGTTCGAGCTGAGGACCCCTTTTCCGAGCGGCGTCTACACTCAGGTCGCTAGACGTGCCCGTTGGCATGGAATGTTCTCGTTGAAGGGACGGTTCCTAAAATGTTTCTCATGCTTCACGAGGTTCTACTGAACTGATCACGTAGCTAGTCTGACACATACAGAAAAGGCGGGAATTTTTGAGGTGTGAATATTTTTTTTTTTTTACCACTTCTAAGACGTCGCGTGTTGCTGAGGTGTTACTAAATGAAGATTGCTGCTAAAACGACAGAACAGCACAGGAGAGTTGCGCTGATGACTTGTTAAATCTGCTGGTGAGTAGACTAAAACGTTCAAGATGTTTTCTGCTCAGTGACAACTCCTTTTGTTGGATAAGGTGTGCATTCATGTGTGCCGTTTTAAGGTTAACAGTGACATTAACTTGGAATGGTAACCAGTTTCATACAGAATGTACACTTTTCTCCAAAAAACTATTCTGTTTTTGTCATGCATAAAAAGAGAAGATGTCCAGATCAGTTTTGCCTGTTTTTTAATCTTTACCATGAGTTGATGAGAACCATATGCAAAATTGGAGTGTGAGATTAGAGCGTAATGCATGCATAGTGGCACCCTTGGTTAGGATTAGCACAGCTTTTAAGAAAAGCAGCCTGTTTTGGTGTGCTGGATGGAGACAGATCTGTCTGTTTGTGCAACCCCTCCTCGTTTTTGTGTTCAATGTCTCCTCCACAGGCAGTTAAAAGCGGCTTGTCGTCTTTTTTGTTTTACGAGGCTTGTTATGTTCAGTGTATTTCTGTTGCCTGTGTCTGTTAAAAATGAAATTACTGATGTTTCTGCTGTTAGAATTTGCCTTCTTTAAGTCTGGTCATACTATGTAATGTATACACCTTGTACTTAAGGAAACATGACGTTCGGGGGCTTCTTGGTACAAATGCATTTTTCATGACACTTGCAAATAGACGGAAATGGACAAGTCGAAATATTGACCACCTCGGCTTCTTTCTACAATGGCTTTCAAGTTCCTCCATTTGGCTTTTAAAATAGGTTTAATTAACATGACGGTTATGGAAATTGTGCCATTTTTTATATGACTACTTGCTCACTGGTTGAAGTTAAACTGCAAAATAAAGTGTGCTTGGACCATTTCTTAGGTAGTAGGATATACAGAGCAGTCTGCCGCTACCTTCAATGTGTATTAGGCCTTGAATTCTATATGAACTAGGGCTCCTCCATCAGATGTTGGAGAAAAGGAATTGTTTTAATAGGGAGAGAAAAGTTGGTGTAAGGTTTGCTCATATGGAGGTAACTGGAAATCTTTGTGTAATATTGATCCTTTTACCCTTGTTCTCTTAATTTTTACTTAGATCTAATCTGTTATCCGAGGACTTCGAATGCAAGTTGTTGCAAAATGGCAACATGGCAGGTGTTGAACTGCTTTCCCCAGATAAGTCAGTTTTAGGCTGTATATTTTTGATTATACAATTGAGCTTTAATATGTGAGATGAGCTAAATACGTGCGCGCGTGTTTTCGGAAGCGGCTTTTAAATTCTGTTGGATTGTAGTTGCAGTAGTTTGTCTGCGCAGTCCTTTACAAACCAGTTTGAAGCATTACTGCTGAGTGTGTTTTAGCGTCAGTGTTTGCGTGGGAAGTTCTGCTGCCCCCGGGTGCGAGGCGTCCACTGCGGTGTTGCCGGGAAACAGAGCTGGAGCCCTGGATATACCCAGACGCTGAGCTGCGCGGGAGAGAAGCGGCCGCTCGTGTTGTGTGCTGGAGAATGTTGTGCGGAGCAAGGTCATGTGACTTCCCAGTAGCAGCGAGTGAGCGGTTGATTGTGCTGGGCCTTGTCTATTGTGAGCCTGTCTAGCCAAACAGACTTATGGGAAAAGTCTAAGAGAACAAAGACTGATTGGTCCATTCTGTGCCTGTACTCGAAGCATATTACAGCTCCCCCCATTCTCACACTATCTTGATGTAAGGGGGGGCTTTGATTAAAACCGGCCTGAGCCTGGCTTCTCCACAGTCGAGGTTCTTACAGTAAGTGGGAGCTGTGCCAGTGTGCGTCTGATTTAGTGTCTCGCAGTGTGTGTAAACAGAACCGTTTGTCAGCCTTTCCCCTTTTATTCTCACCACCAGGCCTCACATCAGGGACAGGGGTCGGCGACAAAACGTCGAATCGACGTTGCTACTGACGGCGAAGCAGAAACTAATTAGTACTGAAAGGGAGAGGCAGGGTGGTTTTCGACAATGTGACGTAATTTTAGCAGCCCCCCCCCCCTTCTGTGAAGAGGACATGGATCTGACTGAGCAGTAAATTTTGAGAATGGTGAAATAAATGTGGTTTTAGTTTTATATTGTTTGAAACAACTAGTTTTATGCAGAGCACAAAGTGTAATGGGTTAGTGGTGTAAAGAGCCACAGAGTGGTGAGTGGTTGTTAGTTTAGGGGTACTGCTTGGTTTTACTACAGGTAGTCAAGTGGGTGGAGCAGAATTGGATGGCAAATCTGGTTCTGTCGTTTTCTTACCAGTCCTCTAAGAAGAACTAACATTGCCTGTTGGCAGGGCAGAGGTAGTCTTGCGGTTCATTTTTGGGGTCTGAGTACGCTTAAACCTTTTGTAATTACTTGTCGTTTTCTGTTCCTGTCCTGTCTGTTTGTGAATTGAGCCTGCGTCGGTGTTCTGAGTGTGGATGCGTTATTAGCGGACCTGCCTTTTTGCACGCCGTGGATTTATTTCTTCGTTTCTGTGGCTATATTTAGAAGGCGATTGTTCTGAGTTTGCGCTGAGCTGTGTGCGCACGACGGATCGGATGCGACGCTCGGGCTTTAAGAGTGCGCTTTTGTGCCCTTCCCCGTGTGTTTCCAGGTGCAGGCTGTGTGTTTCCCCTTGATGTCACAGCTTACCAGTTGGAGGTCTCATTCCGGTCAGCCTGATGAAATACACGAGCTTCAAAGAACAGCGGTATCGCCCTCAAGGTCGGGCTCTCTGCTGACCTGCTTACTGTAACGAGCGTTTTACCGCTGCTCTGCAGTGATGTCACATGCTCACGCTCTGCCAGTGCACGTGTACTGCCGTTTCGTTTCGCGCAGATGTTTCGCATGTTCTGAGTAGAATCGGCCAACCATCTGTTTATACCTCTCAGCCATTAAAAAGACCAACTTTCTTAGGCCACATGAAACGTGCTGCACCATTTCATTTTCTATGTAAATTATAAGGTATTTTTCGAATCGTCGAGGAACGATTAATGTAAAGAGAAATTCAAGTTCACACAAATAACATTGCTTGTGCGTAATTAACAAACAGAAAATATTTCATAAAACGCTTTTAATTGCGCAAACCAAATTTCTGTGCTAATGTCACGACGGTGCCTGGTTATCGTACACGCATAAATGTTTGAAAGGGCCATACAGCATCAGTGACCTACTTACAATGCAACATTTAGCGTTTTTAATTGTGTAATTCCTTTGACTTGCATCACAGCTCTGTCGGTGTAAATGTTGGGCATGTCCAGTGGCTGTGGAACATCTCCACAAACATGTCCTACATAAGGTGTTTGAGCTGGCACGCCGTGTGTTTTATATGAAACGTATATACACATGTGTACACTAGGTTTTTTTTTTTTTTTTTTTTCTTTTTTTCCCCTTCTTGTGCTGTAAATGTGGCCATGGGGCTTGGGATGATGGTGACATGACCGAGGAAGCACCCCTGTGGGGAGGCAGTCCTCGTCACGTTATTGGAGCCAAGCTGACGGTTCTGCCGGGGCAGGCACACGAGCGAAGCAGATGAAAGCATCTTAGCTGTGCCACTGCTGCCATGAGGGTCTGCCTACCCGCCTCAAGCCTTTAATGTCTCCGAGTTAATTAGTCTCTGCCTTGTCGCACCCCCCAGGGTATTGTTTGGGATGAAGCGATTCAGGTTTTATGTGAAGATTGTTTCGCGGGGTGGGGGGTGTCGAGCCTTGTTTTTCAGGGATGTGGAAATAAAAAATGTGAGTGGTGTCTTGTTTTCACACACAGATGGGTAGTGAGTGACAGCTGACCTTGTCAGTGAGTGTCCTCATGCAGTTTTGGGGTGGTACGAAGGGAATGCGTGTGTATGATATGATGATACCGGAACATGAACAATGGCCGTTGCTGTTACACGTATGTAGGTTGGCAATTTTTTTTTTTTTTTTTGTGTTTTACAGTGTGCAATTTTGTCAAAATTTAAAAAATCAGTTTATGATAAAATTGATCTGGAAGTAGGGCTGGATAATAGAGCGATAATTATCACAAAAACTTTTCCCTCAATAGAAATACAAAACATGGCCGACACAATGTTGATAGAACTCATTCCATCCATATTTTGACAGATAACGTGAACAGCCAATTATAATAACAATCGCACCACCCCGAGCCAATCATGTAGCTGGAATAGAGTTAGTCACGTCAGGTTAGGTTGACAGACACAGCACTGAATTAGGAATAGCAGCCGGCAGCAACACGTGCTAACGTCTGGGCTACTGCAACCGTGCACACAGTACCTCAGGAGTGAGAGAGAGATGAGGAGAAAATGACAACAGAAAATGTTAACGAAGACGTGAGCAACAGCGTTATTAAAGAAGACAACCCAACGGTCACAGCCCAAGGGTCTAAAGATGAGGACATCATTAAAAGGGGTCTGAGGAATTTGGTAGTATGGAGATATTTTGGTTATTTAAACTCCTTCCTTGCCTGCAACCTGTAGTCCAAAATATTGAGAGCCATTACTGCACAGATGGGGAGTTTTTTGCCCGGCAGCATAAGCAGACGACAGTTGAGCGAATGTCAGTTTTGTTTATGTTATTCTTTATTTACATTTGAAGCTGCTTGACTTTGTACTGAGGGTTTATATAGTGTGTTTTGTCCGTTTGTGGATTTGTTTCCCAATAATTAGAAATGTTTTGAATCTGCACAAAGGAAAGGATACAGTATAAAGAGTTTGGAGATTTTATTTGGTATTAATACCCACTTTATTTGTTTGGAATTGACTAAAGAATGTCATTTGTGTTCTCCTGTAACACTTGAAAGATTCTGAATTTTTTTTTATCTATACCTATTTTGTTTATTTGAAATACAGTTGAATAATGTTGTAGGTTTGTTGTTTAGTTTCTGACAAGGTTAATTTTGATTTACATGTCTTCACATCTCACATAGGAGTAATAAGGAGCCTTTACGCTTTAGAGAAAGTGAATTGATTTATATCATAATATATATTGATACTGACTGATATGAACAAAATTACTGTGATAAGATTTTTCCATGTTGCCCAGTTCTATCTGGAAGTTGCCCAGTTCTATCGTTTTTTTTTTTTTTTTTTTTTGCTGGTCATATTCATTCTGTGTTTAATAAATGGCAGTAAGTTCAAGACGAGTTGAAATAATTACCCACATTTTGACTACAAATTTCATGACATACAGAGTTGGCAAATGGTGTTAACTGATTTCCCTGTATTTCTATGTATGTTGTATGTGTACACCTACAGCTGGATTTCAGTTTGGTTGTCCTTTTTAACGCATGTACAGTTTGAGGTAATTGGTTAGCTGGCGGAAGATCAGGAAGGGTTTTTTGTGAGAAGTGAACCTTACGGCAGTGATTTAAATTAACGTGTGCTGCCTGCTGTTTTCCCACAGGCTCCACGTACAGCGTGTTGTCTACGATGCCGTCCGACTCCGAGAGCAGCAGTTCCCTCAGCAGTGTAGGTAAGTGTGGGGATGGCATGCCTGGCAGCGTTGTGCCTCGCCGCACACGCGTCCTCCTTTAACGTGCTTTTCTTACAGTTGCATGAGGTAAGTGCCTGTCTTCCTCGGTTTTCTCACAGTAACGATTTGGGCTCCAGCAGGCACTGTGGCTTGTGTGTGGTGTAGCCTGAAGGCCCTGAGACACTCGCTTGTCAGACTTGCAAGCTACGTTTCTGAAGCGGTAGATGTCTTCGCCAGGCAGGAACTGTAGTGGTAGCATTGAAGGAAGACTTGACAGATAAAATAGCGTTATTCAAAGCATCCAATTTAGGACAGCAGAGTGGCTAAACAGTTGGTGCTTTTGCCTTGTACCTTCAAGGTTGAGGGTTTGAGTCCTAGCCATTAAGGCCACAGAAACTGGTGTACGTCCCAGATAAAATGGGGGGGGGGGGGTGCATTCAGTGTTAAAAACCTTTGCTGAGCTGATGTTTTGGTCGTCAACTGGATGCCGGCCCATCTGCTATGGGGATTGTGAAAGATGACATTCAAAGCATTCAGTTTGGGGGGGGGGGGGGAATTTGCTTTAGGTTTTTCCTGAATATTCCTACCTGTCACTCTGGGGAATCTAAGAATTATTTAATCACTGCTGCATTTTAATAACGGTGTATGGGAATTTAAGTTGTTAAATTCTAAATTAAAATTATAATTAAAGTGCCGGCAACAGTAAAAGGATGAAGCAGATTGATCGTGTTTAACGCCTTGTCCTGACTTCTGAAGCACGATGTTGTAATTCATGTTCACACCTATTGAAATGTTGACTTTTTTCTGCCAGAAATGTTCAGGACACCTTGCCCATGCAAGTTAGTTTCACTCTTTGAACTTCAAAGTATAGGTGCAAGGTAAACCTTTTGGAGTACGATCCATTGAGTTATATTATGGCCTGTGGGATATGAAACCTTTTAATACAGACACTCCTCAACTTACGAACATCCGACTTGCGAACGTTCATAGATACAAGCAAAGGCATTTAATTCATTCGTTCAAATTTTGTTCGGTAAAAGGAACTGGGGAGTCGCAGCAAAAAAATTTTATGTGAGCGGCTCTCTAGTCAGGTACGGCGTTTGCCAGAGTGCTCTAAGATTTATCGTAAATTATCCAGTGCGTCGCGTATCCATCATGGTTGGTGAAAAGCGCCAGGCTAGTGATGTTAGTGGTGCAAAAAAGCGACAAGCCATCTCAACGCAAACAAAGGTGGTGATAATTAGTATTGTGTAGGAGTTTCGAGGGAGGAGGCGAGTGTTTTGTCAACCCACCTGAAAATGGGGACTTTACTGCTTTTAAACAGCAAGGAAACAGCAAGGAAAAAAGAACACCTGGCAAGTAGCCCATACGGAATAAACTGTCGCCTTCCTAAAAGGGGCAGTCGGTTTGGTGAGTTCAGTTTCATGGTAACCGAAGAATAATAATATTATGGTAATAATAATATAATAATAATAATAATAATAATAATTACAATTATAATAACAATTATAATTACTACAATTAACACAATTTATGCTGTGTTGTTTTTTGTGTTTTTAGGATGATAAGACAACTTTTTATGTTTTTATACAACTTTATTATACAACTAACACGCTGTAGGAATGTTTGGTAGGACCACACGTAAAGTGTTCTTACAAATTATGAACTTACGAGCAATTCACGTAGCGAGCGGCACGTCGGAACCCAACTCGTTCGTATGCTGAGGAGTCGCTGAGTTCTGCTGTGCATGCTGGCACACAGGGTTCGGTTGTTCAGACTGTTCGGGCACGGATTGGGCGCGACCCCGGTCCTGCAGTCAGGGGTGGCGTCTCTGTCGCCGGTGACATGCTCATTGTTGCAGGTACGACCGGTAAAGCTTCGTCCCCACCGCCAGTGCTGATGGAGGGCAAGCAGGTGAACGAGAAGCTGGAGACGGTCCTGTTCCAGCTGAAGCAGGTGACCCGCGAGCGAGATGAGCTCCGCAAGCGCCTCGCCCTCTCCTCTCCTGGCACCACCTTCGATGACTGCCGGTATGTGCCTGGCCCTCCGCCTAGCCTGCGTCTCCCGCCCGCTGGTTTCCCCGGTTCTGGGTGGAAGGCCAGTACACAGGCCTGGGGCACAATCCAGTGTTCTGTTAACAAGCTTGCCGTCACGGTTCCGTCCGAACCGTCTGTACTATAAGGAGACGCCAAAACTGGAACGTTTAGCTACCGTGTGATAATGTTTAATTGCATAAATGTACATTTTGTTTCTAATACTAATGTATAAATTGAGTAATAAAATTTTTTGTTCTTAAATTTTTTTTTTAAATGACGCTGGGGTACTTTTATTACAGGAATTGTGGAAGTTGGTTTCGACCAATGAAATGCAGTACTCAGAAGTAAACATAATAATTTTTTGAATACCGTCATCATAATCCATGAATACAAATGCTGAGTGGTTTTTGATGTACTACTTTTTAAGTGTTGCTGTTTTCCAAAGCATCATTCTACCACTACATGTTTGAAAGGGCTTGTTTTTCTGCTATGTAAATTTTCAGATTGGTTGTTATAACTGGCCTTGACGAGTTCACTGTATAAACCGTTTGGCATCTGTCAGGTGGTGTCACGATAATGCATAAACCTTCAGACAAAAAGAACAGCTTGCTGTCCTTGCAGATGGGTTTGTTCATTTTGTTTTGGTAACGTGCTGCTCGTCTCCTGCCCGAAAGGCCGAATTCCAAACCGAACCATGATTACGAACGGCTGAAGATGCAGTGCATGAAGGCCATGGCAGACCTGCAGTCCCTGCAGAACCAGCACACCAAGACGCTGAAGAGGTGTGAGGAGGCCGTCAAGGAGGCTGACTTTTACCAGTTGAGTGCCGCCAAACTCACCCCCCCACCATTCAGGTCTAAGCCGGTGTTGTTCTGGGTCACATACTAGGGTCCTTTTGGATCAACATCGGGCTTTAACCTGCACTCTCCCCCTCCGGATGTGAGCGGCTAAGTGCTGTTAAAACGAGCCCGTCGCGCTAATAGGTTCTGGTGTAAAAATGGCACAAGCAGTCCTGAGTAACTGCACAGATCCAAAGATGCACTTTGAAAATGCTTTCTATCGATAAGTCTCCTTGCATTTTTCATAAAGCTCCTTGGGAGATAGTAGTTATTTTTCTCCCTTGCTGAAAATTGAATGACTGAACCGGGTTCTTGCTGACGGGTTTGTCCACCCATTTCTGCGTTTGAGTGTAGCTCCACTGATTTTGCGTTCTGCTGTTGTGTTCACATTCTGTTTTTGGAAGTTCTTGTCCATTGCTTCTCGAGTTATTTAGCACCCACACAGCATTCTGTCTGTGTGTAATTAAAGCCCGTTTTGCAGTTCTCACCCATTCAGTGTTAATCATCCCCTTAAAGCGTGTACGGTGATGGTTTCTCCAGCGTCCCGGCGACGTTGTGACCCCATCGCCGTATACAGCGAGCAGCTGGCTGCAGTCTTTGCAGGGACAGATGAGGGATTATGTCAGTGTTCAGGTTCCTTTCCCAGGCCTCTGTTTATATTCCTGTGCGAACGAGGTGGGGGGGAGGGGGGGTGATTACCCAACACCGAGCTTCTGTGCTGCACCAGTTGTCACTGTAGAACACTTGGAAAAATTGGCCCGAGAAATTCTTCAGCTTGTCGTCTAACAGAATGTTTTGGCTTGCATGCGTCCAAAAAAAAAAAAAAGAGAAAAGGAGAGGTGCATATTTCCAAGCGACAGATTGCTGTAATGTGCCGAGGCTGGTTGCCGTGTTGTGATGTATGGACGGCGCTGGGCACAGTATCAGTGTTGGTAGGGCCCTGGTTGGTGTTTATGTCAACAGCGTAGCTGAGAAGTAACGTGTGGCCGCCTGGGGAAGCACAGTCCCCCTCCTCTAACCCCGCACTCCCCCACATGTCCACACACAGCACGCTGCACAGCCGTCTCCTGAGCGACCAGTCCCAGCTGAAGCAGGAGGTGGACGCCGTGAAGCGGGACAACTCGAAGCTGGTTCGTGAGCACAACCACCTGAAGCAGAACTGTGAGGAGCTGCGGCGGCAGCATGACGAAGACCAGAAGGAGGTGGCCGACATGCGACTGCAGCAGCAGCTGGTAGGCCCCAACCCCCCACCCCCAATTTCCGTCGCATTACTGCAGCGTTCTCCCCCTATGCTCTACGCTCTTGGTCCTAGAGTTTGTCCTACATCTCGAATTGCATTGGGAATAGATGCGGTTATGCATCCGCTAAATACCAGATTGCGCGTTCTGACTCCAATTGTTTATTCAGCAGTTTTTAATTAGTAGGTAGGTCTGGTATCATAACGGGGGCTGTATTGGAATAACCTAAACGGCTCTGGTTTGTGTTTCACCTTTTCCTTTGTAAAACATTAATGATTACAGTTAAGAGATGGAGGGTGAATTCCTTATTTCCTGAGGACCTTAATGGCATGAAAAGGCTACCTTTAACTATTCAGTGTGCTCAGCCACTTTGTGTCGGCTGAACACTTTGTTTCATTACTGCTTTTATGGTTTAGACCACAGCAAAAAGCTGGTGAAATAGTCTCACTTTGGTGAAGAAAACCACACAAAGTTCAAAGTACTATGTACAGGTTGAGAGATATTTCTTTATACCAAAGTGTGTAATCTTTGTGAATGTCTAAAATATCAATGTACCGCTTATTTCATATCTGCTGTTCCCGCTCCAAAACATAAACACCTTGCATTATGCATTATATTATTAATATAAAATGTTATTCTTGTTGATTATAGGCCACCTGGTTTTACTAGTTGAACTGTTGGTAACCAAGCTGTTTCCTGAACGAATGTTGCTGGATGTTAAAAATCATGTTAATGAACTTTTTATTACAAGGAAAAACAGTTGTTGCTGCAGTGCTCATAAAATTAAAATATGCCCCTCTCTCCCATTCCGTTACTTTAAGACCAATATGAATTCATAATGAAGTATAAAATTTATAGCCTACTTAATTATTCAATGGTTATGAATGTCTAAATGTCTAATTAAAAAATATGCTGAATATTCCAGCATTAGATTGAGAGGCAGAATTTTTTTTTACTTGTTTCACTGCAGTACTTGTATTATGAACATATTAAAAGGATTAAGTTGGGTTACGTGAATGAACTTGCATTGTGTGAATCGTAGTGTGCACAGGTCCTTAATTTAAAGTGAAAAGGTAAACGCGGAGTTGAGCTCGAGGCTGATTCCCATGACTACCGCCAGGGGCCGACGTGCACACGTCGAACGTCTCAGCCGTTCTGTAGGCATGTGGGATTATGTAGGAAAACCGTGGACGGCGCTGTAACGAATCGCATTCTGTGCCACTTGAATGCCAAGTGTTTTATGTGTTGCGGTAATATTGCATAAACGCAACGTGTGCAGATGAGTCTCTGAAACCCAGAAGCTTTTATCAAGAAGCTTTGAAGTCAAAGTGAGTCCTGCTGTCATGGTTGGATTTTCTAGACGTTGCTGATCAAACCATCTTGGCAGCAGTATGTCGCCATCTGGTGGCTGCAAGGTGTTATTACAGCCGATGTTATGTAACCGCTTTTGATAGTGATGTGCTTAAACGTGATTCCAGCATGGCAGTATCCTGCTTATATGTTATATACAGCATAGCTTCCCCATTTTCTCCCACAGGTACTGAGGGAGAATGGGTCGTCTGAGATTTTGAATAAGCTATACGACACTGCCATGGACAAGTTGGAAGGCGTGAAGAAAGACTACGATGCACTACGAAAACGGTACAATGAGAAGACGGCCAATCACAACACGGACCTGAGCCGCCTGGAGAAGGCGGAGGAGGAGAACCGGCGGCTTCAGAAGCAGATCGACGTCCTGATGAAGCAACGGGACACAGCGATACACTTCCAGCAGCAGTACTCCTCCTCGCTGAGGAGGTAAATGTCGTCACAAAGTCGACCCCATTAGCTCACGCGTCCGTTTGAAAATGCCACCAGACGGTCTTTTGCTGACTCCCTTCAGTTTACCCGCTGTGACCTTTTCTTATTCTCCAGGAAGTCCAGTTGAACACAAGCACACGCTCCCTTACAAATGCAAAAACGCGACTCATATAAAACTTTCACGCTTAATGCTGTTGTTGTTAAATGCATTCTTATTGTGCTAGTTTTATTGTCTGTGTACAGAGTGCAATATCTGAGAAAGCCTGGGCAAACCTCACACTTAGCAAAAAGGTTTTTATTCATAAGTTCCGTGCAAACAGCCGGTTTTAAAGGCTTGTCATTTTTACTGAATCCTGACAGTTTGTTTTTGGGATCCAAAACATGCAAATTCAGAGTTTAGTGGTTTTTTTACTTGGTCGTTATTTTGGTGCTGAACGCCTTCCTCCCAAAAATCCATTCAGGTTTGACTCGATCCAGCAAGAGCTGAACAAAGCGACGGCTCAGAACAAGGAACTCCAGAGGGAGGTGGAGCGGTGGCAGTCGGAGGCAACGCGCTACAAGACGCTGCAGCTGAAGGCGCTGAAGGAGTGCGAGGAGTACAAGGAGGAGCGGGACTCGGTGTTCAACGAGTACCGGCTAATCATGAGCGAGCGGGACCAGGTCATCAAGGAGGTGGACAAACTGCAGACGGGGCTGGAGGTGGCCGAGGCCAAACTCAAGAACTCCACCTCGGAGAGGAAGGTGGCCAGCGAGGAGATGGAGGCTCTCCGACAGGTGAGGGGCTGCCCCGCCTTTAGGTTAGCATGTAGGGTGTTTGGGTCGAAACGGTGGGGGTGGATGGTCGTAGGTTGCTTTCAGGAGAGCAGCGAATTCATTTGTGCATGCCTGGGGCCGGTAGCAGGTCAGGTTTTGGTTGCGGACGTGAACCAGTAAAATGGGGTTATCTGATCCCCAGAGAAGCGTCCTTGGACCTTTTAACTGGGTACTTTATTATTTTAAAGCAATATGTATGGATTAAAGCAATTAAACATTGTGCAGTTGTGTCGAGATTGGACAGGATTGAAAACGAGCATATTAGGGCGACAGCACAAGTAGGACGGTTTGGAGAGAAAGTGAGAGAGGCGACACTTGGATGGTTTGGACACGTGCAGAGGAGGGATACAAATTAAATAGGGAAAAGAATGCTGAGGATGGAGCTGCCAGATAGGAGGAAAAGAGGAAGGCCGAAGAGGACGTTCATGGATATAGTGAGGGAGGACATGAGAGAGGTTGGGGTGACAGAGGAAGCTGCAGAGAACAGGTTGGCATGGAGATGGATGATCCGCTGTGGCGACCCCTAGAGGGAGCAGCCAAAAGAGGATGAAGAAATGTTGTGCAGTTAAATATACATGTTCAAAGGACACAACTTTTTTGTAACGGATAAATGAAGTGTTAAGATTTCAGTAGCTTCGTGTAAATTTGGTAAGGTGTAAGGTGGTAAGGTGTAAACACAGCAAACCACCTTCGTGTAAGGTGGTTTGCTGTGGTGCGAGGAGCTGATAACCGCTTCGCTTCTGGCGCACGCGTCGCCAAGGAGCTGAGCTCGGCGCTGGTGGACCGGGACCGGGCCATCTGCGAGAGGAACGAGCTGCTGGAGAAGTACTGTCACGAGGTGAAGGACAAGGCCGAGGCCCAGAAGGAGTTGAACCAGGCCTGCAAGGACATCGAGATGGTCAAGGAGGAGCGGGACGTGGCCCGCAAGGAGAGGACGGAGGCCATCATCCAGAGAGACCAGCTGTTGCGAGAGTACTATCAGGCCAGACAGGTTAGCTCACCGTTAGCATGCTAGGGCTAGCGCACACATTTAGCGGCATGGGCTGACCAGTCAATTTACGTTCTTTTAGATGATGTTTCCTTCTGGGACCTACTTGACCACAATGACGGGGGTGAGATTTAACATCGGACGCTACATCAGTAGTGATCATGACTTGTTAAACCACGTTTCATGCGGTAATGACATTGGTCCTTTCATCTGTCCTTGTGTTCAAACGGCACTCTGTGCCTGGCGTTACCTGTGCGCCCACCTGTTCCGGCGAGCTGTGGCGTGTGTATATCTTCCCCGGCCATGTGTCCGAATAGCGGGTGGTAGCTTGTGGTTTTTATCCAAAGCCGTCGTTGCCACCAGGCACGGTGAAACGCCGACTGCCGCGTCCGATTTAAGACGTGTGCTCTGATTGTGGATTTCAGCTGTCAAACGTGCCTCTCTGTACTTTTTGTAAAATCTCCACCTCGTGGAAATTGCTTGCTGTAGAAAGAGACTCTTAATGTGTCAATGTCAGATTAGTAATATAAGAATTCTTTAGTGGAAAAGTTCCTAATTTGTCAGACTGAAATGGCGAAGTATACCTCTACTTATGCTAAAACTATTTTATGGTTCTGGTATTCTGTCTTGCGTTGAGGTAAATTTTTCCAAGCTAGATGTTTATTTTTGCTTGCTGTGTATGTTTTTACTGAAGCGGTTTAGCTGCTCTGCCGTACTCCTGGGTGTTGCAGCATAGAGGAGGATTCGGCTGACAGGCTTTGTTAGGTATTTTGTTAGGTTAGGTAAGAATATGCCCTTAACCAGCATGTTGTCCTCTATCCAACACTGGGCGGGCTTGGCAGGTTGTGTATATAGTGTCTTTTAGTGAATGTGTTCAAACCTCAAATTAATTTTTAGTTCTCTCTCCTGGTCTAGTTGAGGTCGCCTGGTCCAGTTAAGGGTTTTTTTTTTTTTTTGTCTTGCTTTCCCAAAGTGTTAGTATATCGCACGTTTGTTGGCTTTCCCTTTTTCTTATCTGCCTGGTGTGATTGTCTTGTGAGACCAGAGAAGAGTAGAGGACTGGCTCTAGAAGCAGTTCCAACTGCACCAGAACACATTCTGGTAGCCCTGTCAGACCCTGCAAGTCTAGTGAGGCAACCGTTGTCTTTATGAGGAAAGCATATTCTCTCCTTGAAGGCATCAAGGAAAACTGTGAAAGTGTGTGTGTGTGTGTCCATGTCCAACAGCCGCTTAGGGGACAACTTAGTAGTTCTTAATCTCCGAAAACACACAGAATATTGTGAGAAGTTCAAAACCATAACATATAGCTAAATTTGGACGTTTGTGGTATTTTTTTTTAAGTCTGTGTGGCTTAATATTCAGTCAGAGAGGTAGATGAAAGGGTGTGAACCTTGGGGAGGGGGAAAAAAGGTGTGAACCTTGACTTCCTAGAAACAAGACTCGGCCACGCTGGACATGGAGCGGGCGAACAAGGAGATCGAGGTGCTACGCAAGCAGTACGAGGCCATGTCCCAGGAGCTGAAGGAGGCTGTTCAGGAGGCTGAGGTGGCCAAGTGCAGGAGAGACTGGGCCTTCCAAGAGAGAGACAAGATCGTGGCCGAGCGGGAGAGTATACGGTAAACTCCTGCCCACTCGCGTGCTGACTTGCTCGACCCCGCGTCGGTGGCTTTCGCATCCTCACATGGTGCCCTATCGTGCGCTGGCTCGCAGAACCCTGTGCGATAATTTGCGGAGAGAGAGAGACAGGGCGGTGAGCGACCTGGCCGAGGCCCTCAGGAACCTGGACGACATGAGGAAACAGAAGAACAACGCCATACGGGAGCTGAAGGAGTTGAAGTAGGACGTGTGCCTTGTTCTCCTTCCTCCTTGAATGATTAGGCTGTGGCAGAATTTCAGCATTGCCAGAGCAGTACGCCATATAATCAACAACCATGACGTCAGTATGTTCTTGATGGCTTCATTTATTGGTGAAATTGAAGGACTTTGTCTCCATCTGGTGGTGAAGTGGTGTATAACACCCAAAGATCAGTTTCATGGCAACCTTTCCTTACTTGTCATGTGTTTAACGCTTCTTTTTGTTAAAGCTGCCCAGTAAATTTTGTCCGCAGCTTGGGTTGCTGAAACAAGAACTGTAAAGGACTGGTTCACTGCTGCCGTTTGAACGTTTATTTATTTTCCCCTCGCTTTCCAGAGAGAAAATGGAAAACCAGCTCGAGAAGGAAGCCCGTTTTCGCCAGCTGATGGCGCACAACTCTCACGACTCGGCCATCGACACGGACTCCTTGGAGTGGGAGACGGAGGTGGTGGAGTTTGAGAAGGACAGGGTACGCGTCATTTCTTTGCTCCGTGAAACTCTGTCAGTTACATTACTGAAACCTTCAGAGAGATGCTGTCAAAGTGCACAGTCAAAGTGCATCAGTGAAGAGTGATGTTCTGTGCTTGGCCCCTTGACAGGAGGATATGGATTTGAAAGCGCTTGGATTTGATGTTTCTGAAGGGGTGAATGACACGTATTTGCCGGGAGACTGTGGAATATTTGTCACTAAGGTGGATAAAGGAAGTATTGCGGATGGAAGGTTAAGGTGAGGGGAAAAAATTGACTCTGTTTGATTGACACTTGGTTTCTAAGCGTCATTATTGGTATCTCTGATGATGGCAGTACGTTTTAAAAAAAAAAAAAAAAATCTTTCTGCAGAGTGAATGATTGGTTGTTGAAGATAAATGATGTGGACCTCACTAACAAGGACAGGAAGCAGGTTATTAAAGCTGTTCTTAATGGAGGAGGTGTCATCAATTTGGTGGTTCGCAGAAGGAAGTCATTGGGCGGAAGGATAATAACACCTATTCATTTAAACCTTGTAGGACATAAAGGTAAGGTTTAAAAATTGTTTTACCAGTTTGTGGGGTTTTTATTTTAAAATCTTACCTGCGTTAAGCAATTTCAGCTGCTAAATCCTGTAGCACAGCCCACATGTGCTTGACCAAAGACCTAGTCAGTTCTGAAGGTATCCTTGTTTGTTTGGGTTTAAAAATTCTAACGACCAGAGCCAACAAAGACTTCTGGAATTAGGGCGATGTTGAAGTTTGATGCCGCTTGGAGTTTGCGTCAGTCTTTTCTGAGGCAGAATCTGTCGGTCGGCAGTTGCGGGAAAACGTGTCAGTGGGTTTGATCCCCGTTGCAGGAAGGTTGCATCAAGATGTCTTGGAAGGAGCGGGTTGTTACGCAGGAACTGATGCGCGTCCCTCTTTGTGCAGACAGCGGCATCAGCTTGGAGAGCGGCGTGTTCGTGAGCGCGGTGGTGCCTGGCAGCCCCGCCTCCAGAGAGGGCTCGCTCACTGTGGGAGACAGGCTCGTCGCGGTGAGTAGCCCCCCTCTTCGGCCTGGCTTTGTTAAATGGCCCAGTCGGTCCTGTCTGCACTAAAAGTGTGTGCTGAAGCAGCACTTCAGATCCACGTGACTCTAGTGCCTGAACCTTTAGTAACGTGTGTTGGGTGACTAGAATACCATGTGACCTGGACATGTGAATAGGCGAACCTTCCCAGATCAACTGTTTCAATATGTATAGGAAAAAATAATTCTGGTCTTGTAATACTTTTTATGATACATTTGTGCTTCCTTTTGTTCGCCTCATTGCAAAACATAGCTTGACATCCTGGGTTTTATAATTCATTTCAAGCACGTTTTTTTCATCCCCTAGTAATGGAGGCTTGCTGGGAGCGCCTTGTGCTTTGATCATTTGAAGGGCTGACCTGATTTTCTTCCCTAGATAAATGGAATTGCACTAGATAATAAATCTGTGACTGAATGTGAAGCCCTTTTGCGGAACTGCAGGGAATCTCTGAGTCTGTCTCTAATGAAGGTGAGTTCTGACTGTGTCCCCAGTGCTGTCGTGCTATGATGTAAAGATTGGGCTTTTTATGCTGGCACAGTAAAGTGGGGTTTTTCAGTATTGGCTAAATGAAGTAATAGAAAATCTTGATATCCTTAACTCATAGACTTATTTTATTTATTTATTTTTTTTGCACTTTAAGATGTCAGAGTTTGGACATTTGGCTCAAAGGTAAAGGATAACACTCCATTTTTTTCCTCTGTTTAGTTTTTCCCACAGAGTTGCTCTGGGCAGAATATCTTCGAAAACCTAAGGGACACGGAGAGGTCTTCCAACTGCAGGCTTCACTCTGAGGTGCATGTACGAAACTGCAGAAATATGAAACACAACAGCTCAACCCAAACTGACATTTTCAGCCTGGGGGGCAGCGAGCTGAAGAAGGAGAAGTCTGAGGCGGAGGAGACCCCGTTCTGCCACCTGAAACCTTTCTCCACGGGCTCACTGCATGTGCACTCGCACCGGCCTGCTACGGAGCCAAGCGCTGGTCCGTTCAGCCTCGACGCCTTCCAGGAGCGCTGCTATAGCCGGGGGGATCCGGTGGCCGATTGCATCCTGGTGGAGACGGCGCTGGACAAAGGGGTCAGTCCGAAGCACAGCGGCGGCACCTGGCCTAAGATGGTGGCAGGGGCTTCGACGTCAGAGACCGCTCAGCTGTCCATATTCAAGGTTCCGAAGCAGAGGAAGTCCATATTTGACGCAGACACCTTCAAAAGACCTGATACGCCCTCCAAACTGGAGTACCTGTCACCTGCGCAGTCAACATCGCACTCCCCGCAGCCGTCAAAGGGGGAGGCACCATCTCCTGCTCCGCCCACTCCGCCCGCACGAAGCGACTCCTTTAAGTTCAAGCACAAGCCGCAGACAAGCTCCGCCTCGGATTCCACCATCACCAAGGGCTCGCCCCCCAGAACGCCCTCGCCGTCCCCCGCCATGCTGAGCGCCAAGCAGGATGCGTCCCTGGACACGCGTGACAGGAACGGGAACCATTACTTCATGGATAGCAGTGCCGAGTGCAAGGCCCTGCCCTCCAGGAAATCGTGTGACGAAGACGTTGGTCGCCCAAGGGTGGAAGAGCAGGAAGTGAAAAGACCAAGGCCGAAGTCCGCTCCTGCCCTGAGGAGGAAAATGACTCCTCTACAGATTCCGTTAGTTCAGGTAAATTAGAAAAGAAATCATTAATTAACTTCTATTTTACTACTTTTCCTGTATTCTGACCCCCACTCCCCCGCACATTTTTCAGGTCCAAAGTTATTCTAATGACGAGCAGTCGCCAGAACCCAGTGACATGGGCCGTTTCTCACCCAAACGCTCCCATCGGCACAGTGTGGGCTTTGTCCCGCCAGGCTACAACGGCACCCTGGCAGCACGTACGTTACCGTGACGACGACGAAGTTCGCCTTTTCGATTCCATCGTTCCCTTTTTAAATCGGACCTGTGCACTCTTTTCTTTCAGTTTGGGTCTCAACCTGCATGGTTTTGCTCCGTCACTGTTGCTTTTGTGTGCTTTAGTGCTTGTGCTGCATAGAAAACCTATGCACTTCGTGGCATGTGTGTGTGTATATAGGAAGTTTTACTGAATGTCCATCTTTAATTAAATAATGCTGTTCTGTTAGCTTTTTCCCCTTCAGTGCTGCCATCTTAAATCTAATCAGTAAGAGCAAACGAGCTGTCTTAAGGCTTTCTCCCTAATGAAAATGTTTTCATAGTGGACGCACCCATTGATCGATTATTATTCATTTCGCCTATCCTGTGGGTCTAACAAGCTGAGTTATCTAGTTGACACGTTCAAATAATCAGGCTTTTTAAAACGTACCGTTTGTCTATAACGAAAGCATGCAAAGTGCAGCGAACGTGGATGTTTTTAACAGCATGCGTGCTTGTCGTAATTAAGCTAACAGTCGTGTGTAAAAATTCGCCATCATTGATCCATAGCTTGAACCGATGACTCCTTTCCAAAAAAGAAAATAATTTTCTTATCTTGTTGCTTCCAGACATTACTTTTATCGTTGAGTATTCAGTCAGGATGTGTAACAGCATAATGTTTGCTTCTTTGCTATTAACAGTTTATCTTTAAGCGTAATAATGTAAATATGAAGCGACGTGGTGTGACGGTGTGGCTGGTCGAGGCTGCCCACGCCGTCGCCGTTCAGGATCTCGGACGGTAGGCCTGTCTGTTGGACTCGGTGTTGAATGTGTGCCCTTGCGTTTTATTTTTGTCACAGATCGAGGCTTGGCCCCGTGCCCTGCGGTAACAGCTGTAATGAGAAATCCAATTTACACAGCATGGAGTCACCGGGTTCACACTAATAACTGCCCCTCTGTCCCCAGCCAAATCTGCCATCCGCACTCGCACCCCAGGTACCCAACGGAGACGTTGCAGCCTCCGGCCGAGCTAACTCTCCTGCTCCAGATCTCTCGCTGGGCGTGACAAACGTGGGCGGTCCTTTCTTTAAACCTAGTCTAAGTGTGCGGCTCGAGCCTCTCTGTCCCTGTTACTGTGAAATCCTACTAACGTTTTCTCTTTTGTCATAGTTTTTTTCTGTTGTTCCTTTTGTAAGAGTTCTGGTCAAATCTTTTCAGTGTTCACAGTAAATGTTCCTGAAGGTCTAGCTCAGCTATAAGGTTGGTATTATTGGTGGTAGATGGAAAAACGTAGCTCCTGTGGCCCTGTAAAAGCTTCAGGATACCCTGCACCTTCTTCCTTCTGCTAGATGTTAAACAGCTCAAATTTAAGAATGTAGATCCTACCGCAAACTAAAAATGACTGTGCCTTGGTAGGTTCTGGGATTTAAAAGGGAGGGGGAGGGGTAAGGCGGTGTAAACTGAGGATTTGCTTTCTTGTTTCTTCCACCCATCCCCTAAAACGCAGCCCTCAACATCAAGGACGCCTGAGTTTGGACTTGAGCCAGAAGCGTTCCTCCGATTTCTCTGAGCCGACGCGCAGCCGCACGCCTCACGGGACGAACTCCCTGCCCTCGAGCGCCAGGCTGGGTGAGTGCTGCTTCCCGGGCCCGCGAGGTCCAGAACCGCCAGGCTGGGTGGATTTTGCAGCACACGGTCCTTTGGGCATGGAGCCGCCTGCATGCTGTAGAGGTGCTAACCAGCTGGTTCTGTTACCTCGGTTAGTGCAGCCTGTGTGTGGATTGGTAGTAAAGACAGCATTTGTTACCCCCTCTTTCCATAGGTTCATCGAGTAACCTCCAGTATCGCACAGAGCGGATTAAAATCCCATCCACCCCACGCTATCCTCGGCCCGTGCTGGGTTCGGACAGAGGTATATGTTCCAGTGCCAAATTACATCAGGAGACTTTCACAAGCCATTTCAGTTTAATATTTGGGATTTTCAGGGCTCAGTATATCTGTGCTTGTGGCCGTTTTGATTAAAGCTTTGCCGAACAGTTGGAGCGTCCTGGGCCCGTTCGCGTGACTGGCGGGAATGTGGTTGATGTGTAAATGACGCGTGACCCCTGACCCTTGCTCAACAGGCTCGCTGTCGCACTCCGAATGCAGCAGCCCCAGCCTGATCACCCCTCCCCAGTCGCCGCTCAACCTGGAGACGACGTCGTTCACCAGCAGCCAATCGCAGAGCTCCATCTCGACGCTGCCGCGAATATCCGTCAGCCCCGTGCCCATCGGGGAGCGGAGGAAAGACAGGTGTGCTCACCGCTTACCGGTCGCATTTCCTGTCACCTGTTTTAATTTCCGTGCACTTCCTGAATGTCAAGCTCAGAGCTTTAATGAACCATTTAAATACATAAATTAAAAACTGTGTTTCAGATGCTTAGCCTTTGGGACAATTGGAAAAATTTCTGCCTTTACACGTGTATTAAATTAATTTATTCACCCATCATGGCGGTTTAAAAAGCCTGTACTGATTGCTGTTGGGATTAACCTCTGTTGTTGTAGCTTTTGTACTCTGAATTCTCATTTTCCTTTACTGTGCTTTCCTTCTGCAGTTTCCAGTTCTGTAAATGCTTCTCTGAATGGAATAACATAACGTTCCTGTGTAGATTTCTGTTTTTTCGCTTTCCTACACCCTAACTCTTCTGAATCTTTCAGATATCTGTTCCGTAACAGATCCTTTCTAAGAATCCCTGTGGCTTCTAGGCCACGCTTCTCCTCACTAAGAAGCTTGAGGTGTGTTCCCTGTCATTCAAAAAAAAAAAAAAGGGGGATGTCCCAATGTGTTTTGGTGAATGAAAAGCTCCGTCACTCATGATTGGTCAGAATGGTCTGACCTCCCCGCCTTATTGGTTATTTCAAGGACCAGTGTGACTGTGTTCTCTATCGCTTGTCTAAAACTTATATTGAGGGGTAACTTGTTCATGTAGGCGTATTAATGTGGGACATGCCCTTCAATTAATATTCCTATCCAGACCCTTCACTTAAAATCATTTTAGAAACATCTTAAATTCCATTCAGTTAAAATGGAATTGAACATCGTTGAGCTGCATCTCATAATCACGTATGAAGTGAGTCGTGGCTTGCTATGAGAACTCGTGCTATTTGTTGCTTATGTGGAAATTGCATGATCCGTGCTGCATTGTTCTGAAGTGATTGTGACCTTGCATGACATTTGTACAACCAGTAAAAAGGTGAACCAAGCAAACAAGATTAAGTATCATGCAAGTTCCTATACAGGCCTCCACATAAATCCTGGTCTGCTGATCCACCTCCTTTCTGTTGTACCTTGAAGTACTTTGTTTGGTCACCAAAGTTTGACATTAATGATGACGTGGTTTACTGCGTGCTTTCAGAAGAGACACTCCCAGCCAACGTGGAGGTGCTATCTCTGCCGCATCTCTGTGGTGCGGCGGTACGAGGACACGCATCTGTCCGCTCATGTTTTATCTGCGCTCCCGTTTTCAAGGCCTTATCTGGAGGAGCCACGCAGCGTCATCGTGCACAAAGGAGCGGAGCCTCTGGGCATCTCCATCGTCAGTGGAGAGAATGGCGGGATCTTTGTTTCCAAGGTGACAGGAGGTAGCATCGCCCACCAGGCTGGGCTGGAGTATGGAGACCAGCTTCTAGAGGTATTTCCAAACCATCTTGTGCCGGTTGGCTAAATCTGAGCAGGCTGCCTGGTAAACGGTCTTGTTTTGGCAGTATAATGGCATTAACCTGCGGAATGCCACGGAGCAGCAAGCCCGTCTCATCATTGGGCAGCAGTGCGATACCATCACTATCCTGGCACAATACAACCCCCACATGTACCAGCTTGGCAACCATTCGCGGTCAAGGTGAATTGCTGAACTTTGTGTCAGCTCCGGCTGGTTTAAAGGGCTTTATAAATAAAGTTGTTGTTGTTGAACTCTGGCTTCCTTTCATTGAATAAGGAAAACCATGATCTCCCCCCCTCCCCCCTGCTGGAGTGAGGTTCTCGCATTTAATGCAGCCCTTTACGATGCCTCCTTTTGCCAGCTCTCAGATGGAGCCATTGAGTAACCAGTCGACCCCCCAGGGCAGCGGCGCCACCACGCCAGATAACCACTCCACCATTGACACGCTGAGCGAGCAGGATGAGGGCACCATGACTCCGCCCTCCAAGCAGACCACACCCACAACCAGCCCTCGCAGCTCTGTGAGGTGAGGCGGATGGAAGGAACTGGACGCTTCCTTGTACCGTCATCAGGGTTGGCTATTAAACACACGAGCCAATTGAATAATATTTCTCCCGGCATCCTTTTACTGGAGTTATTTTTTATAAGGGCCTCTTTGTGTAGTGTTTGCTCCTGACTGAGTCCTGCTATTCTGCCCGTAATCTACAGGATGTCAACCGAGGCGGCCCGGAAGATTCCAGAACCCAGGCTGGTGACGGTGAAGAAGAACCAGGTCGAGCTGGGAGTCCACATCTGCGGCGGCGACCTTCACGGCGTCTTTGTGGAGAAGCTGGAGGACGACAGCCCGGCCAAGGGCCCCGACGGTCTGATGCCAGGAGACATGATTCTGGAGGTAAATTCAACTCTGTTCAACCTCAATGGTACGACCAGAAATTTCTTCCCAAGGTGTTTATTAATTGTCGTTTAAGATATTTAGACTGACATGCTGTTTTTTTTTTTTTTTTTTTTTCTTCCTCTCCACTTTCCAGTACAATTCAGTCAGCATGAAGAACAAGACTGCTGAGGAGGCGTACCTGGAGATGTTGAAACCTGCAGAAACGGTCACGTTGAAAGTGCAGCACCGTATTGATGAGTTCAAGTTGTATAAAGACACTCCTGGGGATTCGTTTTACATAAGGTACCTCAGACACTGTCCTGAACATCCCGGGGTTGGAGATCCCATGCTGGTGATGTAGCTTCTCTCTGTATGCAGAGCTATACACATCGCAACAAGAGGCGTGTGTGCGCGTGCGTGTGTCATGTACCATTTTATAAAGACTAAGGACAAAATGTGTAAGTTTATGCAGTAAAATCCTGGACTGAAAATATTACATTTAATGTTCATGTGTCTTTTTAATGGAAAGGTACCGAACAAGAATAATGACTAAAAAAAGTAGAAGCCCTTTGTATAATTTCTTGCCAAGATTTTCTGTAAGGCTTTGAACATCCCAAGGGTAATCTTTGAAGACTCCGTCATGCTGAGCTCTTTTTTTTGGGGGGGGGGGGGGGGCGCTCTTCAGATATGTGTACTTTTA
>JABJVR010000036.1:3476369-3491648 GCA_025773905.1 Chitala chitala | reverse complement strand
TTATTCTGTATTTATTATTGTATTGTACCAACTGTTCGTTACTGTGTTGCTCTATGTATGCACCAAGCACCGCAGCAGTTTCCTAGTAATGTGAATCACCTTCACTTACATGGCAATAAATGTTTTCTGATTCTGATTCTGATTGCATTTTCAGCGTATTGAGTTTACAGTTTTGCGAGTACATCAATAGGCAGTTTGTATTAGTAAATCACTACAGAAGGACTTTTAATCTCTTGTGAAATAAAAGTGTAGTTTTCTGTCAACACTGTAAATTAGTTAATCCCAGTTATTGTCATTTTTTAAATATTATGAACGATAACACTGTTTGTGGGTGAGCAGTTTGCCGTGTGCTCTAATTGTGTCTTTCACCAGTTTGACAGTAATGGTTATGTCGGTGTTAATAACCATATAGGCAGTAAAATGTGTTTTCCAAAAACCAGAAATGATTTGAACATTTGTCATTTGTCCAACATCTTGTTTAATTTCCCGAGAACTGTAGCTGTTGGTCTCTTTGGTGCAATCTGCCGCAAAAGAACATGTCCAATACATTTTGCACGTCTCTAAGGACTTCCAGTGGCGAAACTCATGAACTCAAGCATTTGGATCAAAGACCAAGTGCAACATGGTGAAATACGTCTTCTTTCTTTTTTTCAGAGCACTTTATGACAGAGTTGCTGAGATGGATCTAGAGCTAAGTTTCAAGAAAGATGACATTTTATTTGTTGAAGACACACTACCAAAGGGCAACTTCGGTTACTGGATGGCTTGGCAGCTTGACGAAAATGCTCAGAAGCTCGAAAGAGGAAAGATTCCTAGTAAATGCATGTAAGTGATGTTTGAGGTGAACCGCTTCTTCGTGAATAACTGAATGACCGATCACCATGGTAACACTCAAAAACGTTCAGCAAATTTTTTTTTCATTATAGTTTTTTTAAATCCTGTGGTCTGTACTGTTAACAGTCGCTTTATTGTCGAAAACCTATTACCGTTTAGTTAACCCACAGCGGGTGGCATCCAGACACTAACTTTACGAAAGTTATCCATACAAATCAGAATTGCCATTTTAAAGGCTAGCTTATCAGTACATGAAGTGGACAGACTCCATCTGAATGATGTCATTGTTTAGTCATCTCGTCTTATGAACAAAGTTGAGAAATGTGAATTCGAAGACATTAAAAAATAATGGAGAAAGCAAAAATCATGTGTTTCCAACATATTTTGATAGCGGTCATGGTAAAATCGACCACTCCCGTTCTTCCCCCAGGATGGACCAGGAGTTCTACCGGAGGTACAGCATGTCGGAGATGAAAGAGGAGAACGGCTCCAGTAAGACGCTATCGGCTGCTGCGCGCAGGTCCTTCTTCCGCAGGAAGAGCAAACACAAACGCAGCGGCTCCAAGGACGGCAAGGACCTGCTCGCCCTGGACGCCGTTAGCACGGATTCCATTCCCTTCATGGAGGGTGGGTGCTCTGCGGTGCCCCCTGTTTTCATATGTACTCCTCGTTTGCATGTTAAATACATGACACTTAATTATTAACAGTACTGTGTTTCGTAACCTTACTTGCCGCTTGCTTCCTAAGTAGGGTGTGCTCAGTGTGGTGAGACTGAACGTCTGCTGAGCTGAACTGTGCTCTTCTGTTGCCAGACTGCATAAGCCTGGCCTATCAGAGGGTTCAGAAGGTAGACTGCACCGCTCTCAGACCTGTGCTCATTCTGGGCCCCTTGGTGGACGCTGTCAAAGACATGTTGGTGAAAGAATCTCCAGGGAAATTTTGCCGATGCGTACTCGGTCAGTCCAATGTAACGTTCATCCCTCTTTTAAAGGGAGAAGTTATTTCTCCTTTAGTTTGATTAAATACATACTTGTGTGTGGGCACGTTTTTCGTAGACGTGTTAACGTAATTGTCAAGTTTACATCACTGGGATATTGGGGGAAAAAAACATTCACGGTATGGGAATTCAGTGTCATTTTTAGAACTGCGTTTTGGAGTTGTGTTGATCTCGTGCGTCCAACTTGATGTCTTACAATCCAGAGGTAATGAAAGCTTCTCAGCAAGCGATCGAACGCGGCGTGAAGGACTGCCTCTTCATCGACTACAAAAGGAGGAGCGGCCATTTCGATGTGACGACAGTCGCTTCCATAACGGAAGTAACGGAAAAGGTTTGTTGTACGATTCCAAAACCACAGAAAGCGAAACCTTTGAAGTGAATTCTCCAGACTTGTTTTCTTTCTTCATTTAAAATGAATGAACAAGCTGTGTGTAAGGCTTGTCGGCATGTAACTTAAAATCCACTTTTTATTTCAAATCAACTCTCATTGTACAGTTGGGTTTTGTACAGAACATCTTTGGACACCACTGGATGCCATGGCAACAGATTTTCCCTGTTTCCCCCACAGGACTGTCACTGCTTGCTTGACATTGCCCCTCACGCCATCGAAAGACTTCACAGCGTTCACATTTACCCGATCGTCATCTTCATTCGGTACAAAAACGCAAAGCAGATAAAGTAAGTGCTTAAAGCACTCTGCCGTACCATTTTAAACATGTTGGTTAACAATGGCTGTCTAACATGGGGTGCTGAGCCTGTGCTTGTGTGGTCTAACAGACGCACTACTGCAGCGCTCCTTTTGGGGTGCTGAGCCTGTGCTTGTGTGGTCTAACAGACGCACTGCTGCAACGCTCCTTTTGGGGTGCTGAGCCTGTGCTTGTGTGGTCTAACAGACACACTGCTGCAACGCTCCTTTTGGGGTGCTGAGCCTGTGCTTGTGTGGTCTAACAGACACACTGCTGCAGTGCTCCTTTTGGGGTGCTGAGCCTGTGCTTGTGTGGTCTTACAGACACACTGCTGCAGTGTTCCTTTTGGGGTGCTGAGCCTGATGGAGATGCCATTTCACTGTTGTTGATGAGCCTGCTGTCTCAGGGATGCCTTAAACAGTTTTGCCTGCAAACATGTTGGACAGGCTGTAGTGTGTGTGTGTGTGTGTGTGTGTGTGTGGTTCAGCTATCTGAATATCTGTAGGGAACACGTACAGTCTGCTCTCCATTGAGATCTTTCTGCTAAATTGGATCAGCACCTTAATCAGCCAGGAAGCTCCACTATTAGTACTAGAGTTTGTCATGGCAGGTTTTACTTGGACTCCATGCTTTTCTTTTGTATGTATTCAGCTGTGATGTTCATTAATTTATTCTTAACTGAAAATACTTTGTATGTTTGAATACTTGCAAAGCAAACAGGGCTTTGAGATTGTACTGGAGATGAGTGTAAGCAGTTTTTTGTTTTTTTTCTTTCAAAGGGAGCAGAAGGATCCGGTTTTTCTACGGGATAAGGTGTCTCAGAAACATTCCAAGGAGCAGTTTGAGGCTGCCCAGAAGATGGAACAGGATTACAGCAAGTTTTTCACAGGTTACCATTTGCTCTTTTTCATATTTCACAGCTTTTCAAAAATAAGGGGAATTCCATCCAAAAGCAGTAAGGTTGGTCATCATACCTGGTTCTGCTACACCTGAAAACTGGCACCATTCTGAAGCGCTGGCGTTTTTGTGCTCTGCAAATCGTCAGTATATATTTTCTAATTTCCATAATGCCCACAGTATTTTTGAGCTGAACAATGCTGTCAGTTCAGTTGATGTTAAGTGATCTTGCATTACAATATGTAGTTTAAATGAGATCACTCCTATCCTCCTGGCAACTTGTCCTGAATTTCTCATGAATCCCTGACGCTGTTAAAAGCTGCAAACGGTATTTTACATGACGGCGAAACGCTCACAGGGAATTAGATCAAGCTTCCAGATATGACCAATGACTTGCACACCAGGAAATGATATTTACAATGACAGACACCTGGTGAAGACTGCAGCCACTGCAGTTAGTGTGAAACAATCCAGGAATGTTTTTGTGGGAAGGCCCCTTTTAAAGTGGTGTATTATGACGAAGCATGAACAATATTGAGTAAAGTGTATCTCAAGCATGCTTGATGACTGAAATGTAAATTCTGGTCTTTCAGGTATTGTCCAGGGAGGGAGCCTGCCCTACATTTGCACTCAAATCATGACCATTGTTGATCAAGAACAGAACAAAGTCCTGTGGGTTCCAGATGGCTCCCCCTAGAGGCCAAACACAGCCACTGACACTTGCAGCCTCAATCTGTTTATCAAGGAAACAAACACTAAATACCTTAACTACATGAAGGGGTACAATACACTGAACAATATATTTAAATAGCATTTTGTTCACATTTCTCATTTTATTACTGCATATAACCTGTAACACAGAGCTTAAAAGTTACACTTGTCTACAGGAGGAAGTTTATATATAGCACTGATGTTTTTTTTTTTTTTTTGTTTTTTGTTTTTTTTTTTTTCTTTTTGTCTTCCTTAAGAACATCTGACTTAGTGATGCTGCATCTAAAACACTCGTTTACAAAAGAAGTATTTTTATGTAATGCTTACTTGAATGTGTAGCTATTCCTTACTCTTCCCTCTCAATAACGCCCCCCTTCCTCTTCCAAAACAACAAAAACTCTGTTACCTACCCTACATCATCAAAGAGGTGAAACAGGTCAGCAGAGAGCCTATTGGCCCCAGGGAAGTGCCTTTGAAATCCACAGAGAGTTTGACAACGGGGTCACCGCAGACTGGGTTAGCGTTTGGATTGCCATAAAACACGTCCTAGCGCGCCTGTTCAGGACGGGTTAAGATGTGTCATTCTTTTTGTTTCCCCTCTGTTCTCTGAGACCTTTAATGTCTAAATCTATCAACTAAATAATAAATTTTGGTGCAGTAGCAATGGGTTAGTCCAGAAATCAGCCTCCCTCTGCCTTTGTTTGTCATTTTTTTTATGTATCTATTTAAAAACATCCTGGTGCAATTTTGCATGATTATTAAACTCTCCTTACCTCCCCATTTGTTTAATCTGTATTAGTGTTATAGATGTTTTTATTTAAGTGGGTTTTGTAATTCGCGTATGAAACTCAGTAAATGTGTGATGATTCTTTTGGTCTTCAATGAAATGTCTCCCTTCTCTATGTTGTGCCAAACTCCATTTTGCTTATAATTTGCACTCGTGTGTTTTAAGATCCCTTGGCAGTTGCGTTTAGATATCCCATAATTTTGTATCACGTCCTGGGTACTATAGTCGTGCTGTAAAAGCAAGTGTAATTTTAAGTATGTCACAACTGTTCCTAACATTTCAGCGTTTTGCTTGGCATGGAATTGCCTTCTATATTTACTATAATTGAAGAAGGTTAACTGCTCCTTATTTGAAAAGGGATGTGTTCTTGCACAGAAAAAAGTGGTCCTAAAATTTAACTTCTGGGTTAAGAATTAGGAGACTAGAAATAAAACTAAAGTCATACTATATTGCTGGATTGTTAGCAGGTTTTTTTGTTTTTTCTTCCTTGACGGATAACGCATTTTCATAACCTGGTTGGAACATGACAAAGCCTCCGTAAAAATAGACCGGTACTGTTCTGATTGGGATTTTCTTTATTAAAAATGATTTGTATCAAATGTTAAGAAATTAATATGAGAATAAAAGTAATTTTTTTTTCTGTATCACAATCTGACATTTTAAGCGTTTGATTTATTGAGTTTCCAATGCCGACTATGTACGTGCAGATGAATGACTGGAACATTGTACTGCGAATGTGGAAATTAACGATTGTTGCACCTTTTCACTCAATTGCTAAGGCTTGGTTAGAGCTCTTAAGATGATTTTAAATCAGGCAATCAAACCTGTTGGATTTCTGTCACTAAGCAAGCTCAACTGTTCAGGGAAGCACACTTGCTTCACCCTGACTGCCTTTTTTGTCCAGGAGTGCCAGTGTGTGATAAATCCATCAGGCTATGCACAAGTTTTTGTGTCACTTTTTGGACCTCCCAGGAACACTTTGTAAGGTCATACATAGTTGGCCACCTAATTAAACAAGTTTAGTGACTTGCAAAAGGAGTTAGCAACAAAGTGGATATCTTTTCTTTGCATGAGCCAAGACATGCATTTAGAGAAGTTCTGTCTGCAAGGTAGGCTGCCTGTGGAAAGCCCCACACAGATATGTTGTATAATTTTTGAGAAGCAGCCATTTTCATTTATATGTGCGTGGGTTCAGGCGCGGCAACCGAGATCAGACTTGCCATAGTTCGGTAAGGAAGAGGCTTTTGCTCCAGTGTTAATGCCAAATATATGGCTCACCTTGTCATCATTGACAGTCGGAGAGAATATGCAGTCGTTACAGGAAATGATCGTATGGCCAAAGCTTACTATGTAGGTTCAGCTCCAACCACGTCAATGTAAGTATTTGTGGTACAGGACGATGTTCAGGACTGGTTCAGAAAGGTCCACTTACAGTTGCAGAATTGCAATGAATTTCAGTGAGTCAAACGTAAATTTTGAATTAAATTTATTGGCCTTTACTAAATTAAATTAAATTTAATTAAGTCAAACATTTACATAGATACTTTAATCCCGAAGGAAATTATCTAAAGCAGGGTCCTGATAAATAGACCCAGAGTCATGGGGAAATTTTACAATGATGTTAAAGAGCCTGGATGCAAGACACAGTGTTATCTCACCAGATGTTCTTCTGAAAGTTTTAATTGCATGCATTTCCTCTGTACTGTGCATTTATTTTTTTTTACTGTGGGGTACAGGTCTAGACTTTCAAACTCCTTAATATTTTTTGTGAGGTTATGGTATACCACGCTATTAAAAGCATCGTCTTTAGAAAGATGATCAGTTTGTTGTGAGAATTGTTTCCATCAGGGGAGTAAATGTCCAGGCACTGTTCTCTTAACAGAAAGGTCAGTCTGCTGTTTTTTTTTTTTTTCTTTTTCTTGGAAAAATGGTGTCAGTCGAGTGCCATATTGTATAATTTGTGTAAAAGAATTCTTTGCATCCTGTTAGCTGAGCAATCTTGTAATGCGTGGAGGATTTACAACAGCAGCACAAATTCTGCGATGGTCCAGATTTATTGCCCTTCATTCTGCTGCATGTAGTGTACGTGTTCTGGTTTTGCTGTTTCACGAATTTCACTCGACATTATATTTACATTTCATTCATTTAGCAGACGCCTTTGTCCAAAGCAACTTGCAAGAAACGAGTGCAAGACTTAAGTTGAGCTAGTCGGTTAATGTGGAAAATGCTGATTATACAAAGTACGTTTGAATTGCATAGTTTAATGGGGGGGGGGGGGGTGTAAAAAGCCTTTCAAACTGTTGTTCGGTGTGTTTTGTAATAATGGGTCTTTAACCTACCTCTTGTTGCTAACATGAGTTTATTAAGTTGTGTGCTTTAACTGACTATTCTACAGTTGAAATAGTTCTTACATGTTTTTGTACCTGTGACAGAATCTGAGATGCTCACCATCATGTGAAAACATGTCACGTATGTAATACATTTATGCATTAGATGTCATCACAGAAATCATCTGTTACAGAAAAGGCCAAAAGTATACATATTACCAGTCCTAAGTGTATGCCAGAGCTGTGTAAATTTATGAGCATAACTATACCTTTAAGTTCTTAAACACAGACTAGCTGTTTACAGCAGATTCATATATCCTGTTCCCACCATCTAAGCGTGCACTAAATCTTGAGCAAAGTATTATCGTATTGAGGTCTGCAGTGGTTATAAAATTTCATAGCCATTTTATTTTGACAGGTTTCAAAAATGACTGCATTGGAATTTATAAGGAACAGTTTTTTCCCCCACAAGTGCGGTTGTCTTCCTGACCACATTATTAAATTCCCAAGGCTGACATACAGCTAAATAAAAGATAGAAAATTTTAGGACAGAAACTAAATCTATACATTTTGTTGTTGACAGATGTGCATACCTTTTTTTTTGTGAGTGTAGCAATGATTAAACGAACAACGAAGCTGGGATGCTCGAAATTCATGTCTGTTTGTAAAAGGACGTGCACCAACTTTTGGAAGTGTTACAAGCGCCTTTTACACACAATCCTTCGTTTTGATATTCCGTTTATATTACATGTCAAATGTCCTGCTGTGAAGTTGTCAGATGAGGAAGTGCTTACACAAGAAAGCCAATGAGCACCCTGTGTTTCATCAGCAGAACACTACCTTGGGGCGACTGTCTGTCACCGCAGACGCGAACGCGGTCCCCGGGGGCGGCAGCATCACCATCAATCGTGCGTGCGTGCGTGACTCAGACGTCTGCGGCAGCCGCGCGCAGACGACCTTGGTCTGTCACTCGAACACCTGTCAGCTCGCGCCTGACCCGCGGATGGCGAAGGAGGGGTGACGTCACGTCGAACCTCGTCCGATCCTTGTGCGTTTAAATCGCTCAAGGTAATGCACGAGTTGCGACGCTTTGCTGCTGATTTAAAAAAAATAAATAAATAAAGCCGTTTCGCTTTATTTATTTATTTAATTCGTACGAGTTAATTCCCAACGAGCACTTTAAATGGGAGAGCATTTTCAACCAGTTCATTAGGTCATAGATGACAGCAATTACATCTTTGTGGAGGGATTAAACCAGGATGAATTTAATTCAGACGGAGCGAGAATTTAAGATAGGTAGAGCAGAACATGAACACACTTCTCTGCTATCATCGCTGATGGTTTCACCAATGATTGCTACTGCATTCACAGTGACACTATGATTAACACTAAACTGTTTGTGGGTTGAAATGTGTGTATATATCAGTAAATGTGATTTAAAAAAACTGATTCTTTGAAAGGTAGCAGTTTTTTCCCTGTGGTTTTGGCTGTATATTTTTCGAGATAATAGGCTGGCGTGTGGACTTTACATTTGTAGGCCCATAAAAAACATTTTTCATATGCATTTATGTACACGTCTTATTTAAATTAGCACCCCTGTCTTAATGAATGGTATGTCCAAGTAGCAGGGAAGAGTGTCCCTTCATAGAAAAGTGTCAGTCATAGTTTTAATTATTCTGTGATCCACCCCCTTAATTTTTTTTAATTACAACCCCTCTGCTCCATTTGATTATTCTAGTTTTACTTTGGTTTTCTGCTGTGTGCTAATTTAGTGTAGTTACAGCTAAGGTGCTTATTGTTTATTGCTGGCAGATTTGTCGTTATGCTCCTATAATGTAACTTACTACTTACCTGTTGAGGTTTTAACCCAAAATGACGACATAAACTTTGGGTTACAGCCACTGTTCTGCTGGGGGAAACACATTTACTCAGCAAGTTTTGCACTTTAAACTACTAAAAATACTAACTATTTTTCCCCACTATGTAAAGTACTGGTGTGGTCTACACCGGAAGGCACATAAGGCAAAACTGGAGTCAAAACAGAAACCAAGGGAGGAAGAAAAAGGACTCATAATGCACGAACCAGAATAGTATATGGTCTAATCCCACATTTGTCATCATTTAAATGTATCTAACATCACATGGTTCTGTAGTACATGAATTTTGCCTATACTCTCAAAGGTGATGTGTTTTGTGTCTGTGAGTGAGAATTTCTTTTTAAATTTGAGGCATTGTGTAGATACCATACAACCACTATGTTCTGTAATAAAGTGCGGCCAGGAAAAGGCACGTTACATGTGCTGAATACCATCTGATATACCAAGTATGATTGTCCTGAGTGGCTGTGTATCAAGTGCAAACAATTAGTTTTTGCACAATACTGTAAGATTCTATGTTCATTTGCATTGCATAATATTGTATTCATACTTTAGTGTAAAAGTGAACATTTTTAAAAGTTAATTAAGCCTAGGCTTATCTTGCACTGTGCCAGGATGGTGATGGTGTTGCAGTGCTGCCTGATGATAAGGCTTGCTTGCTGCTCCGTGGCATTCCACAGGTTAATGCCATTTTACTGACAAAACAGAGACTGTTACCAGGCGGCCTGCTCAGATTTAGCCAATCGGCACAAGAAGGTTTGGAAATATCTCTTGAAGCTAGTCTCCGTACTCCAGCCCAGCCTGGTGGGCGATGCTGCCTCCCGTCACCTTGAAAACAAAGATCCAGCCATTCTCCCTGCTGGCAATGGAGATGCCCGGAGGCTCCGTGCCTTTATGCACAATGATGGTGCGTGGCTCCTCCAGGTAAGGCCATGAAAACAGGAGCGCGGACAGATGTGTGTCCTCATACCACCATACCACTGACACACGTGACAGAGGCAGCGTCTTCATGAGGGCTGGGAGTGTTTCTACTGAAAGGACGCAGTAAACCACATTGTTAATGTCAAACTCTGGTGACAAAACAAAGTACTTAAACATACAACAGAAGGGAAGTGGATCAGCACACCAGGAGTTTTGTGGAGTCCTGTATAAGAACTGGTATGATAGTCATGTTTGCTTAGTCCACGCTTTTACATTTACATTTATTCATTTAGCAGACACCTTTGTCCAAAGCGACTTAGAATGAATAAGAGTCCATGCTTTTATTGGATGTACAAATAGTTATGCAAGGTCACAATCACTTAGGAGCGATGCAACATAGGTCATGAAATCTCCAACAAAAGCAAAAATGTTAGCTTCCATTTGCTCATATAGAGCTTATCGTGTCAGTAAGTTTTTCCTCATTTTTTTATAGGTGGCCTAAGACCTTTTCACAGTACTGTTTATAAAAAGAAATTGCTCAGTGTAAACAAGCACCGTTATCAACTGCCACCCTTGAGTTGCCATCATCTGAAGTAGAAAAAGCATAACTGTATTGGAACAGTTTAATTCCATTCTTCTTGGTTCATGATACAGTAACCATGCCCAGATTTATTTCCCCGACATGGTTTTAAGAGCATGCTTATCTTTCCCCTGCAGGGTTAACCTTGCGCATACCTTGAACACCTGGCAACTGCATATTGCTGTCATGGTGACACCTGTTAGCCTGTTTCTTTTTCACTTTTGAAAATGGTTATGAATCACTAGGCTTGTAGTAGTGGCTCTTCATCCTGTGTTACACTATATCTTCCTTTGGACTCTTCTCTGTAGTCCACGGCACACTAATGCATGTCCTGTAATAATTTGCATAGCAGCCAATGCAGGGGACATCATCCTACCGTGCATATATCTCCTAGTGTAGTGGTCAGTCCAGACACCTGCAACTGGCTCATCTGGACTCTACAAAACATCAGAGTCTGTTTGGACAGATGGTTCCATGATCCCAGCCAGAGATTAATGTCGTTGGCTTGAATCTGTAATGGGTGCTATTCTGAGATGTCTGTCTCAGTCACCACAGTTTCCCCTCAGGCCATTTAGCCTGTTAATGTCTATCTCTTTATAGGGAGGTATGTTGATGTCCATCACAAAGACTGTCATCTTTCCATGATGTGCTTTTGGTACCTACTTATTTCTTTTGGGGAGTCACCTGCCTTGCAGAATGTGACCCTGATTGCTGGACACCTCTCCCCCTCCGTGAAAAGCTAATGTCCAAGGTCGTCTTACATTTTCAGTGAAACATTTTAAAGACTATTTTAGGGCAATGCTACTTGTGATCCAATTTTAATTTTTATGAAACTGCGTTGTGAAAGAAAATGCAGAATCTGAAATGTGAACAAGGTAAACTACACTAAAGACATTTTCTCCTTTATTCGATATCTAATATCTCAACTCCTACACGATTACCATTCAACATAACTCTTATTTGCGATATAAGTCTTATAGATTTCAATATGTATCATTTTCATTTATAATTATGAAAACTTCTGGACCTATAGCTAAGTGGTATAAATGTGGTAAAGTTCTCGTTTGTTTTATCTTAACTAAAAAAACTTTTTCGATATGGATCCATGTAAGGAAGTTTGCTGAGCTGATTATAAATCGTAATGCCGGACATTTCCAGCAGGGGACGCACTAACCTCCTTAGTATTTTTTACTTCTACCACTGCGCATTAATTAGTTGGGGAAGTAGCCATGTCTTTTGTTTTCTCACGCAGCGTACCGTTACTGATAAAACCTAACGAATTGATTGACCACAATAATTATGTGTAGTTTACTTGTGATATAAGTACATTGTTGTACTGTATGCATACATGCATTCACATTGTGGCACAGCGAAAAAGCAGGAGGCAATTTTTTAAAAGCAATTCTTTAAATAACGTTTTTATTTTGTCTTCGGACAACCATTTAAAGACATTTTTGTTTAGTTCACATGCACTTCAGATTAAAAAAATTAACAATTATGGCTTTGTGTACGGTTTAGCTATTAAAAGCATTATAATTAAAAACGGAATAAAATCACGAGGCACGTTCTAATTCACACTGTCCACGCCCCTCACGTGATGTTCCGCTTTTTACAGCTTCTAAATTATCATCTCCATAAATGTTTACAGTGACTATACTGTGTCTTATGTAGGTTGTATAGAATTATACGTCATGCGCGTACTGTCTGCATGTTTTTTCCAAGATCATTATCTGTGGTGCTCAACAGGTTTCCGATTTAAGTTTGCAATTCCAACTTCCTTTGCTTGGGTGGAGTGTTGACATAGTGTTTTCTCTCAGTGTTATTCTTTCGCCTACGAATAATGCACCAACATCCTCTGTGTAAAGCGAGAAAGAGCTCTGCCTTTTTGTAACATTTAAATTACGAGCCCAAGGCGATTACCTATAATGTAATTCGAATGAACCATTTGTTACAGGTAATCACATTTTTTATTTGTTACACATACAGTACTATTTAAATATTTTATTTTTATTTAAACAGCTGCTCTTGTTACTTGCCATTTTCTATTCTACATCACCGACAGCCGTTTTAATTAAAGTATATTGGAAACGTGTATAAACGAGAATGTATTGGTTTAATACTCAAACTTTAAGTGCTGCATTCTGAATCTGACCATGTAAAATAGTCGCGCTAATTTAAGGGATGGCGTTTAAAAAAGCAAACGAAAGAAAAAGAACCAGTCGCAAGGCACGCAGTTGTTCCTTGGAATAAACACCCTCCGGCCGTGTCCATCCTTATAATTTAAGATTGGCCCCGCCCTCCTACCTGTAAATCGCCTTGGCTATCTTTTGGACAGATCTGACAGTCTATCAGTTGGCTATGGTGGAAAGGCAGAAGGGAGTGAATAGGAGAGGAGACTGAGCAGCAGTCGGTGATTATAGAATAAAAGCAGAATAATCGTCAGTGCATTAACAAACGATTGAAAACGCAGGCAATCCCTGGCCGGCTGATAAAGGTCAATGTTGACGGCGAGGTGGAGTTGTTGAAAAGGAAAACTGATTATCGCGTTTGGGCGACTCTCCGCGCGTACACGGGAGAAAAGCTAGGTCGCACAAGTCCGCTTCGCTAGAATTATTGCGTCGCGATCGCGCCCGACAATAACCGCGGCAGCAACGACGGCTGGGGAAAAATGAGGAGATCTTTGAAATGGAGTTTAACCTGAAGATTGTAACAGTGCCCAATCTGACTTGAAATGAAAGGAAGCGGTCGGTGGTGAGGGCGAGCTTTTAGCGCGCGTTGCGGAGACGCGCACCTGCCACTCGGGCTTCGAACTGAAAGGCGTGCGTCAGAGGCTTTAGGCATATCGATTTGCATTGAACGAGACTGGTTAAATATTGAAAAGGGAAGGATTTTTGAAGCAATATGGCTGAAGAATGGGTTAGGGGGCGCTGGAAGGAGCTTCCCACAGCTTCTCGATGCTAGGTATAGACGACGCCAACCTTTCCAAAGGCATCGGCGACAGTATAATGACTAATAATAACAAGAATATAAATCCGGACTCGTCCTCTATCCAAATATCCAAGATGGATGTGATCATCCCGTTTTCACCCGAAGTGCCCTGTGACCGCAATGGCCAACGCATGTGGTGGGCATTTCTTGCTTCGTCCATGGTTACTTTCTTTGGAGGGCTTTTCATCATCCTCCTCTGGAGAACCCTCAAGTATCTGTGGACTGTGTGCTGTCACTGCAATATCAAAAACAAGGTAACTGGCGCGCCTGCTGTCCATCGATTATGTCCATAAATATGTATGATGTGAACGTGCATACGCGTCAACGCGGTTGTTTGTAAATTGTTGCATGCTCTTACGGGAAATATATTTTTATTTATTTTCAAGATAATTGGCAGGTGAGTTTTTGTATGCAGACAAGAATCACGACATAGTTAAACGAGGCATGCAGCGGCGTTGGTTAAGCACGAATTGTGTATCTATTTATTTATATATTTAAGATCGCTTAGTGTTGTCGCTTGATTGTTCTTAATGGTGAAATACCGTTAAGGCAAATCAGCTGGAAAATTCGACGAAATTGAAGTTTGTTTAAGATTGGTTTTTAATGGACCTTTTTGCGTTTTGTTATTATAGAAAGTATATCCGATCATGTTGTTTATATATCTTCTGAAAGCTTTATATTGTGGGTTTGCTCGGTATAACTTTAATTTTTACTGTAGCATAAATAAACATTTCACGTACTAGGTTTGATAACTTAAAAATGGACCGAATCCCTCAACCTGTTGAAGGTAGAAATCTTGGTTACCTCCCCCTTGAACACGCCCTCTTGCTTCTCATTGAACATGTTCAGTCTACTACTTTTTCATTTATATATAACTTTTATTTATTTATTTTTTATTTTTATAACGTTTCATTGTTTATGGATGTTTGTTTTGGTAATATTATCAGTTGCAGACGGTTAGGTGACTTTGGTGTTTTTACGTGAAATTGAGTTTCATTCAACCCACCTGTGTACATTTGGGAAAAGTATAGAGTTTAAATAAGTGTTTAACAAATTAATTTAGTATATATCTATTGTGTGAGACAGAATTTTACTTCATATTATTTTGAATTGGATTCACTATCCATTATACTTGGATTTTGCGACAGACCTTTATTTCAACTTGTTCCCATTGTACAGTTATTAAACACAAGCAGGTGCACGGGCTGATGAGATACTAATTCTCAGACATCGTTTCCAGTTTCCAGAGTTTAAATAGAAATTGATTTTACACACACAAACACACGCACGCGCGATATAATTTCCATATGGTTTTAACATTCCGTGTAAAACCGTGGCCTTTGATCTCATTCTTTCAGACACGCTAACATCGTGTTAAGTTTGATCGTCGGTTTCTGTATTTAAAACAAGGGTGTGTTAATTTAACGTCTGAAGTTTCCATTACATTTTAATCGTCTGATTACATGGACTGCTTAGCAACACTGCAGCTCCTACAGGGAATCATACCTTTTACTGTACGTAGTTGCTGCAAGATTGTTCTTTATATTATTTAACAAGAAACATTCATAATCAAGTTGTTATATGCATTGTATTCTTATTGTATTTATAAACAGTGTTATTTAATGGATTGACCCTGGGGGGGGGGGGGGGGGGGGGGGGGGGGGGGGGGGGGGG
>JABJVR010000036.1:3444263-3476269 GCA_025773905.1 Chitala chitala | reverse complement strand
TGTGCAGGGCTGTAGATCTGTGTCAGGTCTCGCTCTGGTCCACTTGTGTGCAGGGCTGTAGATCTGTGTCAGGTCTCACTTGTTGCAGTAGATCTGGCAAAGGTTTCTCTGTTACTTTATAGTAAGTTTTGAATTTTGTTGAATTTCTAACTCATTCTACAGTCAAAAAAAAACATGGATATTGACCATTATATATTTATTTGAACAAATTTTATTTTATATTTTTTCGTACTGGCTGCTGACAAACAAATGTAATTATATATTTAAACATAAGTTATGTGCATGTCTTTTAAGGCTAATCATTTTTTCCCAGAGTACTGCAGTACTACAATAATATGATTATTTAAAACAGATCCTCAGACAAACATGATTACAAGCATTGATAGTCTGTAATGATGGAATAAAACTAATTAAAATTGTGCATCTGTGCTAATGTTATTTCTCATTGGCCTTTTAATTCATTTAGTCTTCTCATAGTGTTGCCTTTTGTTAAAATCTATGCATAATGTACTGGGGTCATAGTGAAGGCTGTGGGCTTTTGTTTATCCTGAATTACATCAGTGAAAGCCTGGCTTTGTGCTAATGCTGGGTTATGTCTATGAAACTGGCTTTTTAAAAATCTCCATGAACACTAAATGCTTCTTACACATAGTAAAGGTTATGTGATGTCTATTTTGAAAATGTACTTATGTCATTCTGTTGTTATATATAATACAATATATTTTTTAATTAAATAATTTCCTAAGCTCTCAAAATAGTTAGTCTTAGAATGATGTTAGCTTGAACAATTGTTCCAGTGGTACAATCTCTTAAAGTTTAATTGCTGAGGACTTAAAAATCTAAGGCTGCTTTGTGATAAAAGTAATCTTTTTAAACCTGGCAGATGTAGTGCTGACTAAGATAAAATGGAGAATATATTTTGTAAAGAACGGAAAAGCATTTTCCAGGCCTCTACAGAAATCTGACAGTCATTAACCTAGCTGCATGTGTCTCTGCCAATGCTTAATTGTGGAAAATTATGGTTATACTTGCATGCGCTTGTTGTGTTTATATTTTAAATTTGAACATGTATGTATATTGTGTATTATGATGTAGTTTTAATTTATATGAATTGGGGGAAAAAAGTTGTAAAATATTTTGCAATTAAAAGTTAAAGGTTTTCATTTTTTCCATATCTCAACATAAAGATGTATGCTGCTTGTTTTAATGAAACAATAATTTTTTGTTTGACAAGCTAAGCAATATGTTTTTGTTGTTCTTCTGTCATCACTATGTTTTGAGAATTGAACACTGAAGTACAATTAGTTTATTTATTTATTTAATTTTTTTTTGTAGGGATTTTTTTTAAGGGAGGGGGTGGTTGTACTGTGGGACTAAAACTTGAATTGAGCCGTTATTTATGACACTCATTTGTGGAAAATCATTTGTCAAATGAATATAAGAACGTACTTGTTGCAGTTTGGTGAGGCATGTCAGGACATCATGTTAGGAAACAAAGCAGAAAATATACCTTGTGAAAAAACGAGTGTAAGACAAGAGAAAATGACATCCATCACCTTGAACACTGTGAAAACATTGTTACTCAGTTTATGTTTCTATTCTGTGTAAGAAAATGAGTACACCATGAGGAATACAGTATATGGAGAGGCCCTGCGATAGGCCAGCCAAGGCAGCCAATCGCCTGGGGCTCCAAGCTGGGAGGGGCCTTTGAGGACAGTCGATTGCATAGTACATATTGCAACAACAAATCAGCCGAAATCCCCTTGAAGCATTTTGCCCAGGGCCTCCAGAGTCTCCAGAATCATCCCAAAGTATATGCTGCAATAGAGCTGGGTGCTAAATTGATTTTTAAACGATGCGTAAAAATGAAAAGCACGATTTACTTTAACCTGGGTGATTATAGCATGCCGGACATGCTCTCTGTCAAACCCCGCCCCTCGGGCCCAGCCACACGCTGCACGATGGCAGTGTCTCCATATAAAATCAGCCGTACTTTCCCAGTCATTTCGATCAGTTGTGCAAAGTCCGACATCGTACAAACCACCGTCTGTTGTAGAGCCTGCATCAGCGAAAGCAGCAGCGTGACAACTTGATCGAACATCTCCGACAGAGGCGCACGGCCTAGCGCAGGCTAGCAGCGGCCACAAATGGCTGCTAAAACGCAGGTAACAATAGTGGCTTAATTTTCCCGTTGCGTTCCATGTGATAAGAAGGGCCATGGAGGAAAGAAATTACAGGTGTTCCATATCGACAAAGATATGGTAGCCATATATGCATACAGCGGAAAAGCCTGGGGTCATGTCAATGCTGAACACACCTGACCCCGGGTATGAGCTACCAAGCTGAAAGTATTTTCTCTGTTTGATTTAAAAGTAAGTACATGGTAGCCTGGTGGCCTAATGGGTAGAGCATTAGGCTGGGATGCAGATGCCCCCTGGCTCAAATCCCACCCCAGATGCCAGGTGTGGCCTTGAGCAAGACACTCAGCTCTAGCTCCCCAGGCGCTGTGCATGGCTGCCCACTGCTCCCCCAAGGGGGATGGGCTAAACGCAGAGAAGAAATTTCGTGGAGACATGCATGTGTAATGTGTGTATGTACACAGTGACAGTAAATGCTCATTATAAACTATTGGTACAAACAATTTATCTCAATAAATGTCTCTTTTATGAATTGGTCCATTTAAAAAATCGATTAAAATTGAGATATAAATTATATTTCAATCTTCTCTAGGTTTGGAAAAAAATCAGCGATGTTATTTTTAGGCCGTACTGCCCTGCCCTGTGCTGCAGTCACAATGACACGCGCTGGTTTCCTCAAGGGCCTCGTCGTTCGGTGATTCATACAGGCCTTTCGGATTTAACGTGGCCACCGTGTCTTCGAGTGCGGAGGCTGTCCGGGGGACAGGTGACAGCGGTGCGGTTATTCCCAGACACCGGTGATCTTCAGCTGGTTAATATTCCTGAGCTGAGCGCAGTTCCGGCACCAAGGTGCACACGAGCTCAAGTTTCAGTGCGGGGATGCTGCGTCCGGCTGTAGCAGGCGTGCCACGAGTCTTTTTGCTCATACGGGGCTTTTTAAAACCTCTTTAAAAGTGCTACGTACTCTGACCTTGACCTTCATCAGATTCACACACATCCAGCCATCCTTCCTTTTCCATATATAGGTCTGAGAAAACAATGCAGTGACATCACTTCATAGTGTATACCTGAATCAATGAATGACTTTCCTTTTTATCAGGACAACCACCTCCCCCCCCAAGATGTCATTGCCTGCTGAAAAGCATATAAGACGTGAGATGAAATATAATCCTCCCCCAGCCTTATTTTCCATTTAGTCTTTTTCATACATCTGACTATTTATTTGGAATTGTTTGTATAGAATTGGATGTCTTTGCTGGGATTTGTTTTACCAGTTGTTGTTGTGTTTTGTGTTTGATTAGTCTAGTCTGCCTAACATGCCTGATGTTTACAGCTGAAGCAGAGAACAAGTGTCACGTTTAAAGCTGGAATGATTGACAAAGCTTTCACACGTGTTTTACGGTATAATTTTGACTGTTTTCTCTCTAGGCTTCTTATATATCAAAGATTGTAGGAACTTTGGGTTGTTGAAACTCCCCTTTGCATATTTAAGTTTGTGACTGCTATATTTAAATTTTTTGTCAATTCCTGTTCCCCCCCAATATCAAACGCTCTCCAATGCGTTTGAGTTTATCTGCATATTCAGGAGTTAGGTGCGGTGTTTACAGTTATAAAAATCCTTTCCTAAAGTTGGAACGGTTTGAAGTGCGTTGTTTGCTGACGAACATCTTGTGCTGTTTACACGAAGGGGAATTCCTGTTGATTCGCTGCTTGTCCTGATTATTTGTGCTTGCTGTAATGAGAGTCCTGATTGAGCTGCAGGGAAAGTGACACGGGGGCTGGGTTCGAAAGCGATATGGCGCGGAACTGTTGCCGCGCAGCAATGTCAGGGAGCGCTGAGCTCGGGAGGCCCGAATGTCGCTCGAAACCTCGGCTCACGCTCTGCAGTCTGTGGCGCGTTACAGATAAATCAGCCTTGCAGGTGCCGACACCCCAGGCCCCGCTCGGCGAGCCTGGCAGACGGAGGGGTACTAACGAGCCAGCGGAACGCTTGGGCTGGGCGGAGCCCGGCCGCCTTGTTGCTGGGCGCGTTGCCGGGCTGGGTTTTGCCTGTTGCCTACCCGCCAGCAGCTAAATTTAGACGGCAGCTGTTGCTCCGTTTCAACAAATAAAATGTTCGACCTTGACAATTTTATTAACTGTTTTTAAGAGTCTAAGATTTTTATACATGTGGTCCAGGGTGCTGACTTGCGTAGGAGGTCAACTTTTCTTCTTACCACGGTTTATTTCAAAGGGGCTGAAAATTTTAGGTTTTAGCGATGTTGACAAAGTTCTTGGTGTTGTAATGATATGTAGAAAGGCCTAAGCTTGTAAATTTGGAATTAGACCAATATAGCAGAGATACAGTTTTACTAGTACCTACTTCTCTTTTGTCAGAGTATGAGAAAGAGTAGGAAATTAATTATTGACAGAAAAATAAATTAACAGAAAAAACTCGTTTATTAGGGATTTTGAAGTGCTACATTGGAGATATGTTCACAGAGGTCACAAATAGTGAGTGTAATAACATTTTTTTTTTTTTTTTTAAGGTGTTTTCTGGAAAGAGCTTAATGGTAATCATTTTTCTTCAGTGAAATACCTGCTGGGGATGTAGCTCCATTCAGGAAGGTGTTTGAGAAAGGCAGCGCTGCTGTGTGGAATTTTAAATGCTCTTTCATTTGCCGTTGCCATTCTGAGCAATTCCCTGGACTCGTGGTATCAGTCTGTCATGATATCACTAGGCGCCCACGTGACTGTCATTTATTGCTTTCCTTAGCATCTGTTGGCTTTGAGACATGTCTGTGACTTCATCTACTTATCACCTTGGGTATAAATTTAATCCCAAGCATTTGCACTTGATGCGGAATATCTACATTGTATAAAGGAATGTGCATAAGTAATGAAGAATCTGGTGCTTTTCCTAATTAAGGTGTCCACTTATATAACAAATAGAGACATGCGCAGGCAGGGTCTGTTTATTAAAATGTAACAAAATTGAAAATCAAAAAAGTCTATGCAGTAAATTGTCGACATTTTTAAGATCTTTTTGTCTGTTATTTGATTTAGTTTTTTGGTGTCCTGATAGCTAGGTATTATTGGTCCTTTGCAAGCTCACCGGCGGCATGGTGGTTAACACTGTCCCCTCGCACCTCCAGGCCTGGGGTTTGATTCCCTCCTTGGGTCTGGATTCTCCAGTTTCCTCCCACAGTCCAAAGATGTGCGGGTTAGGTTGATTGGTGTCTCCAAATTGTCCATTTTGTGTGTGTGTGTGTGTGTGTGCGCGCGCCCTGCCCTGGGTGTCTTCTGGGATGGGCTTCAGGCTTTCCATGACCCTTAACAGGATGAAGCGGTGAAGATGACTGACTCACTGCAGGCTCACTCTCACAAACTATGCCATAATTTAAAAACATTTCTTAATTGCTTAATTGTCTTATACCTTCTGGTAAATGGGCTGTAAAGTACATCCTTAGTCGCTATGGTGATCTCAGTGAGTCTCCAAGAGACTGTGTGGCTTTTAGGACTGATGCTTTTATGGGCTTGTTTTTCTCACATTAGGGTATTAAACTGTTACAGTTTATTACTATGTGTTTTCACCTTTATTGATTTTACTGGATGAACTGTTTAATCATGAGTCTTTAATGATGTCGTTGTAGTTCTTTGAACACACAGTATTGTAATGTTTGTGCCACAGTGTTGTCTGGTTGCTTAGCATTAGTATGGGTAAGGGGTTTGCTCTTTCCAGTTAAAGGTGTTTTAATTCAGTATCACAGGATGTTGATAATGTCCAGGTAACTCTGACACTGCTGCATTTTTTGCTAATAAACTCATTTCACATTTTACAAGTCTTGCAGTATTGTCCTGATGCTAGACATTGTTTTCAGGGCACAGAAGATCCTTCTAAAATAAAACATTGGGGGGGGCAAAAAAAAAAATTATGCTCTACATAAAATTAATTGGCAAATTCAACAATTTTTGTAGCAGACAGCCTTTATTAAACTCAAGTTTGTCTCGTGGCATGAAAGACAATAAAATTTAAAACGTTATTGGTGCCAGGCTGTGACTGGGCTTTACCATGCAGAATGTTTTATTACTTTTACGATTAAAACGTATTCTGTGTGAAATTAAATTATAACGCATTTGCTCGGGTGCAATCACTGTACTGTAATTGATCGCTTTAATGAAGCAAGTGTAGAAAATACTTTGCCGTTCCAGTGAGGACTGCCCATATTACAATGTTCCTGGTGTGCTGGTTAATCGTTTGTTTTATGTGCTATTGTCATTTTACCCTACAAGCATTAGTGCTTCAATGTACAAAAGTTTAACGTCAAAGCCCTCTTTGAGTATGAGGTTTGAGAGCCCTGGTTGAAAGAAAGGTCCATGTTGTACGGCATGCAATACAATATCCCTGTCTATCACGTCCATTGACAAACGTACAGTGATTTCTGCTTTTTAAAACGTTGTTTGGGACCTAATTGCAGTGCTTTTGGTACTGTCGGCACGAAGTTTAACACCCGCAGAGCTCGAGTGGAATGGTGACGCCCAGCATAGATTGCGTTTCCTCTAATTTTACCGTGACATTTCACAGAGCGTTCCGTGGGTCACATTTCCCCGCTGCAAGCTGTTTGTAGTACGGAGGCCTAACATTATACATGCAGAATAATTTACTGCTAATAATTCAGTGTACTAATAATTGCGCTGGTTTTATGTCATAGAATGTTGGACATTTTAGTGATAGAAGGAAAATTAGCATGGCAGCATTTTAGTTTTTTTTTTTTTTTTTTGCAATTAGGAAATCGATATTTTGCATAGTAAACATTGCGTGGTAACCTAATACTACAAATGCCAAATTCAATTATCAATTGAGTGTAAATTTAACATCAGTATGACATTCAAGGAAATGGCCCTAGACTGCACTAAGTTATTCTTAATGACTAGACAGATTTTCGTTTTTGGACTTCTCCAAATGATTTGCATAAATGTCTGTTTAAAGTGATGGAAGTTGATTGACAGTAGTCTTTGATTATGAGTGTGATTTCAAGACGTGCTGCTCCCTGAAAGTCTTTATGTTGTAGCTATCAAATAAACAAATAAATGAAACGGACTCCGCATTCAAGTATGTGTTCCTGATTTGACCGAGAGAACTTTTATCTTGGCAGCTTGCCCTGTCCTCATCGGTCTCACGTTCCTCAGTGTATCCATGCTTGTGTTGTGTGTGTGTGTGTGTGCGCGTGTGCGTGCAGAGAACTTGACTTTCAATAAGAAGACAACATACATATTCATTCTGTGTAATCAGTTTTTATTTATTTATTTATTTATTTTTTAAACCACATGGCTTCAAGTGGGTCTCTTTGACCCCCCCTCCCCCACACAGAGACATACAAAACACAACACAGCCAAGGTTGCCGATCTACCTTACCCATTTGATTTTACTTTTTGGCAAATGTAGTAATAGATGTGGTTGTAAGCAGTTTGGTAACTAGTCAGGTTTGTTCCCAAAGCTTTAACAGTTTTAGTGGTCTTTTAGTGGTTGGTACTGGGAAGAGGCAGATTATAAATTCATTAAACAGGCTGAATGAAAAAATTTAAATAGTGTAATTTTTTTCTTTTACCCTTATAGTTTTTTTTTTTTTTTTTTTTTTTTTTTTTAAATCATATGCTGTGTTCACAGTGCAAAACGTATAACCGGGAAAGAAAGCCCTGGCTGTGTACTGGGGTCATTTATTGGTCAATTGTGTTTGACAAGGAAGTCTTTCTGTATTGGCTGGAGTAATTAATTAATTAAACTGAAGTGCCGTTAAGTGAGTTTAGTTCGTTAAGATTAATAATGCGAAAATACTTTCCTGTGAGTGTTCCTTGTGCATTTAGAGTGTGCAGGGCAAGGAATGACTGCAGAATTAAGATCTTAATGATTTTTTTTTGTTTTTTTTTTTTTTTTGTGTGCTTTATTAACTTTATTAGTTGTAACATCAGTATGGAAGGAAATTTTATAATATCAGGAGAGCTCTACTGTCGAGACCAAGAGATAAGCAACAAGAGTTGGAGAAAGGGGGGAAAAAAAAAAAAAAAAAAAAGAAATATAACAGGCAGTAACAGTGCTTTCAATTAAGGTTTACTCCACGCTCTCAGAAATTTAAATTAAACTTGGCAAGCTGTTAGTAAAAACCTCTTTTGCCACTGAGATCTGAAATAAAGTAAGCACCCCCCATGCAGAACTGGAAGTTATTATACACATGTGGAAATGGTTGAGTCGATTTAATTAACATATTCTACATAATTTTGTTTATGTAAATATTTTAGTACAAAGTAGCAGTAATTCACCCATGCAGTTTCTAGACTCTTATTTGGGTGAAAATTCTACTTCCATCATTTGCTGCTTTATCCTGCAGTGGAGGCCCCAGGTACTCCCAGACCAGGTGATACTGAGAATTTCTTAATTTAATCCTGGTCTGGCCCTTTACTGTATTGCCAGTGAGACGTACCTTAAAAATCTCCAAGGGGAGTCAATTGCTAATTAAAGTATTAAAACAAAAATCAATATTGTTATCTAATTAATGCATTTGTGCATTATTAATCTGTGTATTCTGCATGTTCACTGGAAGTAATACTTTTATGCCAAAACGTGTATATTATTATTTTGTCAGTGACAATGCATACATTAGTGTTAACTGGTGTTAATCAAAGCCCCATAGATTTTTGTTTCACTCTATGGAAGGTGTAACACTAATGTACTTGTGCTTTGTTTTTTCCATAATATTAGTGTATAGTTGCTTAGCTAATATAAACTAATATCAGAGTTTCAACCTTTGCCTATAATCTCAGACCTGTAATCTCATAGAAATTTACCAAAGAATAAAATCTGCAACAATATATTTTGCATGTATAAACTAAATCAAGGACAGATTTTGTTCCAGTCTTGGCCTAATTCACGTGTTTATCCACATACGCATCCTGTTTCAGTCTGTCTTGGTCATTTGTATCACCTATATTTATATAGTTATTTCAGGCCTTTTGGGGAAGATAAGGGTAGAATAAAATGGCCTCATCATGGAAATGTGAGAGATCTTTTCTTACTATTTTTGATTCGTGATGTTTTATTGTGGGTATTCTTCAGTCAAAGTGAAATGGCTACGATTCGACCTTGGTCGCCTTCTGCGTGTTTTTTGGAGGAATAGAACTGATGACAGCAACTTTAAAATCTCAGACAAATGGCCAGTTTTTCCAATGTGGCCTCATTTTTGTCAGGAAACCTGGAATCCACTTGAAAGATGGATGAAGGGGCTGGTTGTGCGAACTAGATTTGTGTGACTACAGGAAGGTATTGCATCATTCTGCCAAAGGTTCATGTGTTCTGCCCATCTCTTCCAAACACCATTTACTTCAATTCCTCTTCAAATCCGTAACACCTGCCCACTTGCTCATTTTTACAGAATGGATGGAATGTGACAGTGCATGTTTTATGCATAAAAAGAAAATGGGTCTGTGTAGATTTGCAAATCTTAATTATAAGTGCTATTAATTTTCCAGAGGTTAACACTTGCAATCTTATTTTTCTGAAATTGCTTGATTAAACCGAATGTTTCATTTGGTCCTGCATGTCCTTTTTTTAGTTTAAAGAAAACTCTAACAAAATATTGTTCTTTGTTTCTTGTCTTTTTGTTTGAATAAAATTAGTTGTGGAATTGAATTTTTTGTGTAGCCTATATAACCATGCGGTCATGTGTTTCCTTAAACTAACAACTGTTCCATTTCAGTTTAAAGGAAGACCAGCAACTGGTTATGTAGTCGTCATGGAAAATTATGCAAATTTATCAATAATTTTATTAGTTTAAATTCTTTCAAAGTTTAAAACCATATCTTCTGTGTTGCATGAAAACAAGTCATCTTTTTCTTAAATGGCTCACTGGAAATTCTGCTGTGTTCAGGGGCAGATTTAGAGAATTGGGGATGGGTTGGCAGGGAGGTTATAAGAGGGTTGCAACACAAAAGCATCCTTCTTTCAGATGCACAGGGATAATATGTATGAAGTAACAGTAACACGTGTTTGTCAATGTATTCGTTTGTCAATGTATTCGTTTGAAAACATTTCCATCATTTGTTACTGAACAAAAATGAGGTTTCGTGAAGAACAGAGGCAGTTTTATTGGGAACACCATTAACAAAGTTCTCAAACCATATACCACAAGTACTATAAATAAGTAATATTAAGTATTAAATGGTGTACACAAAAAATGTAAATGCAACATGTAAAAAGTAATATTAGGATGCCTTCATATACTTCTGCTTAACACGGGCCTGGTGTATTGAGGAGTGGATCTAGACTGGTGTGTGACATGGTAATTAGGCGGTGTTCCAATTTTGGATTTATTTTTGACATCTTTTTTAGTAAACCACCATTGCACAGTTTAATTTGAACCTTTATGAAAAGGAGTAGGCACGGTGCAAGTGGAACTAACCACTTCTCTCTGGAGGGTTCACCTGTGTGGCAGGCTGAGCTCAGGACATGCGTTATGTCAGTAGAATTATGTAATTTACTTAATCCTGCTGTCTTGTGGGAACGTTGTTTTGTTTCATTGTGTACTGTATCAACTGTATACAGGTGAAATGATGACAAAACCACATCTTATGTCTGTTCTGTGATTTGTATTATATCAACATTGTGGTGGCAAACGGGGCGGCAGATAATTGATTTAGGGTTGCAAATGCCATCCTATAGCAACCCTGTAAATCCGCTACTAGCTGTTTGCATTACAGATACCGACAGCATCTGTTGAATGCTGTGTCTGGTAGGGGTAATGGAACCCCGTTTTCCCTTTGCATTGCCCTTTTTGTGTCTTGAAGTGGATTTACCAGTGCAGCGCTTTCACGGTTGTATGTGGAATGCGTCCCCTCGGTCATCTGTAGTTGCCTTTCTCCTTCGTGTGGAAGACAAATTGAGAAAGTCCACGGCATGCATCAAAGTGACAGTTTTTTCATTAAGCCATGTTCAAAGCACTAGGGACGATAATGTCCTGGTAAACACCGCATCCTTAAAAGCATGGACCGTGGAGTTTTAATTTGGCTGTTTCACTTGGAGAAATATTTACATATGGTTAATAAACAAACGATAAACAAATTCGCTCTTTTATGGAACTGATGGACTGTCGAGGGTTGGTGTACAGTTTTGCAGCTTGGCGTATGCACAATTATTAAATAAACGTAAATATTTGTACATTTTTAAGAGACGTGTTGCACCGAATGACTTCCAGGGAATGGCGTCTGATTTATAAATATTAAACTCCGCGGAAAGCGTGTGTTACAGCTTGCTGAGAGAAATTTTAATTTGTAATCTGTTTTGTCTGTGAGCGTGCTTGTTTAGCCGGTAGCCTGGCACAGTAATGGCACTGGCTGGTAGAGAGGTAATGAACAGAACTCGATTTATCACGTATGTTTCTGACCCAAGTAGACCTGAGAAGAGTTTCTCTTTTCACTTCTGGTATGCTTTAGTACAACACTGTTGGTTGCATTTTATTATCCCAAATATTACCATATAAGGCCTGTTTGTCATCTGTGCAGTGCTGAGGTCGTACCTTCCTCTATATGGCTGGATTCAACAGACACTTTGTTTGCCAGCATATTCTGTTCTACATGTCAATGTATGTGTGCCCTACATTGTATTTGGGACAATGCAGCAATATTGAATGATTCAGCGTAATGGGAAGAGTTGCAGTGATAAGACTGGACAGGTAAAAGTAAGGCTCAGGTAACCATTCACTTCCTTGTTTTTGTTTGACCCCCCTACTGTAACCTCAGGTTACCTGAAAACTTTGAGGCTCTATGAATAGTTACCTGGAGGACCTGACAGTGATTGTCACTGGAGTGGTGTAATATGTGAGTGAAATTTCAGAGGCCTTCCGGATTACCTGATATATATATAGTACAGTCACAAATCTCTGTTCCTAACATTCTCACTTAGCAGGAATGATGTGGTTATGAAACATTCATTCATTCATTCTCCATACTGCTTATCCTCTTAAGGGTCGCGGGGAAACCTGGAGCCCATCCCAGGAGACACAGGGCGCAGGACAGGGGACACCCAGGGCGGGGCGTGCGCGCGTACACACACACACACACACACACACACACACACACACACACACACACTCACTCACTCACTCACTCACTCACTCACTCTATGAGAAATTTGGAGAGACTGATCGACATAACCCGCATGTCTTTGGACTGTGGGACAAAACTGGAGAACCTGGAGAAAACCCACCAAGCACAAGGAGAACATGCAAACTCCACGCACACACAGATCCTAGGTGGGAATCAAACCCCAGGCCTGGAGGTGCGAGGGGACAGTTCTAACCACCACGCCACCCGTTATGAAACATAACGTAGTTTAATATAGCTTAAGATAAGACTTTACCTGCTTCTCTGTGAGCCAGAGTTTGTGTTGTGTGTGTTTTTGTGTTGTATTGTTTCTAACTCTGTGTGTATGTACGTTTGTCTCATATTTTAGACCAAATATGTCTGTTGCAGTATGTCTGTATATTGCACTTTGTGTATTGCAGTATTATTGAGTATTGCAGCACATTTCTTGTCTGTCTGTTGCAGTATATTTATTTCACTATGTTTGTGTATCCCACTGTTTTCCCCTATCTTCTCAGTTTCAGTTTCAGCACTGTAAGTGGCACGCTGCATATGCATGTGTATAAATATTTCAGCCGATGTCTGTAAGTCAGCCACTAACACAGGTTGTTCTGCGCTCTCAAAAAATTGCAATAGTGCCACGGACTGTTTTATAATCAGCTCCTCATAAATTCTAAGTAGACTGGTCTCAGACCCAGAATCTTCCTCAGAATTTATCCTTCACAAGTGTCCTTGCATAAGGCGTGTTCACTGAGGCAGACCTGGTGACAGATATGACTTAACGGCATAGTTACACTTGCTTTAATTGTCATCGTACTAGGAATAACTGCTGATAGCTTTAGCACGTTATTATGCCGATCAGTCACATGGAAAGGGATTTGTATTTTTTTTTAATCTTTACGTCAGACGTTTGGAATTGTCATATTTAGAGCTAAACTACGCACACACACCGGACTTTTGCTTTGTCTGGGGGTCATATTTGTGTACAAAAATAGGAAAAAAAATTTAAAAATCATTGTTAACATTAACATCTTTGCTACAAATTTGTGTTTCTGTATTCGTATTGACAACTGACATGAAAAATAATGTGAAATCTTAACCTTGATTACGTCATGCAATGTGAGGTAAAACAAGTTATTTATTTAAATTGACGAAGAACGGTACACGGGACGTTTGATAAATTTAAGCAGTGGTTTTTCTGACCTGAATTAAAATGATCGCATTATTCTCACAAACGGACTGGGTAGGATTTTCGCAACATTGATCTCCGGATATGTGGATCTAAGAGGGAAATAGATGTCAGCTATTAATGCAGATGCACGGTTTTCTCATAACTTCAAGCAGGAGCGCAGGGAAATGTTTATTTTTATTTTTTTTCCCCCACGTTTGCGCTGTCTATAGAGGATGTGGGCTGTAAATCAGTCGGCTGAAGTAATCAGCCAGTCTTTGGACCTTGTCTCTTATTTTTGAAGCCCTGTTATAAAAGACGGTGGAGCGTGCAGTTCCCGGCGATGTCATTAGTACAACGTTTGAGGCTGTGGATCTGTGCTCTTTATCAGAAGCGATTGTTTATGCGCAAACTCGATTTCATTCGCATTACGAATGAATAACAAACCGTGTAGGTGAACAAAACGCCGCTTGGCAAACGGGCCGGGTTTTGGGATCGAACCCTGTGCGCCTTGTCCTGTTAATTTTAATTGCTATTTTCTGGATTTAGGGCTTACACGCGGGCCTGCTGAAATGTAATTTTTTAATTGGAGTGCTGCGGCCAGTGATCTGATTAAAAATAGCCCTGCACTGATGTGTTTTTGGTAAGTGAGAAGTGCGGTGTTTGTGCTTCGGACTCCTGTACATGCCTCACCCGTTTCTCCCAGGGTCTGGGTTTAAATCATACTGGGTACAATTAAAATGGCGTTCATTCAGACTACTCACTGTGCTTTTTATTGCCTTTATTATTTTAAATGTATGTTCATCAATTTTACCCATTGTGCCCATAGATTTTTTTCCTGCTGTTTTAATGGGAAAGGTGGATACCTCAGTCAGGGGTACTACAGCAGTCTTGATGTTACAATAAACATGCCTATAACCAACATGCAGCCTGCTGGACTGGCGTTCATAATGTTGTACAATGTTACCTGCACACTGAGAAGGGCAGCTTGGGTAAACATTGATCCTGTGTTCACATTAAGCCCTTTATGTTAAAGGCAGTGTGTTATACTGGGTATATTATGGACTTTGGTGGTCCTAGGTGAAGAGATATATAGATTTATAGTGCCTTGATTTATTGTTTTTGGGTCTGTAACACCTTCTGGCTTATTAGACACGGAGCTCCCTGTTGAAAAACACTGTTATTTTATTATGTTTGACAGAGAGTGAGAAGGCTTTCAACATTATAGCTGAATGTGTTAAAAGCTGCCTCATCCTTGCCTTAAAACAAAATGGTTCAGAGGACTGTTTTGTTTATGTGAAATTTCTTTTCAAGCTTAATTTTAGTGCACTGATTGTATAAATATTTAAACAAAAAAATAATGCGTTGAAGGAGTTGAATTGTTTTGTTATGTATTTATTAATTTATCACTTGTGACCTCTGACCTGATTTTGGGAAATGCGAGAGTTTGTGCTTAGTGCAATTAACTTGAAAAGTGTCTGAAACCACCTGAGGCTCCTTATTACTGTAAAAATATGACTGAAAGGGCTTCCTCTTTATGGAAGCAGTAGTATTCTGTTGTTCCTTCTGGACGTCCTCTCCCAGATGGTGTTACCGTAAAACTGACATTGCAGCTATTGTTGTGCGAGCGGTTTAACAGCAAGATAAGCTAAGGCAGGGTGGTGGGACAGAGAGTGGTTGCAAGAAAAAACATTTTAAATTGCTGTGTCATCGCTGGGCTAGTATGTGTTATTGACTTGCATTACTCCAGAGCCTTGTGGAGAAATCATTGCCTCCTACATATATTGTTAACAATCAATTTGAAAACTCTTAGACTGTTCCAGTTTGTATTGTGAAATGACCCAGTTTCACTATTGCTGCTTTTGTAAAAGTGTTCCTTTATGTGTTAAATGCTACTAACTACAGCTTGTATTCTGGGCTTTTTAAAAATAGGTACACGGTGCAGGTTAATTATTCCACCTTTTTTCCATTATCCCATCGTTAATAAAATTCCTACAGACTTTGTGTCTTGTGATTACATTCAGGGAACGTGGCAATGCCATTGTCAGCCAGTCATCTTCTACACCGCTTCATCCTGTTAAGGGTCGCGGGGAAGCCTGGAGCCCATCCCAGAACACATAGGGCACAGGGCAGGGGACACCCAGGGTGGGGGGCCAATGCACCGCAGGGCGCATGCACACACACACACACACACACGCGCGCGCACACACACACACACACACACACAATGGGCAATTTGGACACCCTAATCAACCTAACTTGCATGTGTTTTGACTGTGGGAGGAAATCGGAGAACCTGGAGAAAACCCACCAAGCACGGGGAGAACATGCAAACTCCACACACACACAGACCTAAGGCGGGAATTGAACCTCAGGCCTTGTGCAATGAGGTAATGTAAAAAAATGCTGAGGTTAAACATTCACGGTGGATGAGTGTTGTGGCTTTTTACGAAGCCCATGATATTGGAGTGCTTGACCCTGTACCTTTGTGTTCATTTTGGGTGGGGATTTTCACTGAATAAAATTCATGTTATCAGTTTATTTATTTATTTTTGTTAAACTGCTTTTTGTTTTCATGCAAAGTGAAATGAGAGTGGGTGAGAGAGAGTGAAAGAGAGAGCGATGTGTCTGGTGATGTAATTAAAAGCAGCTTATCTGGAGTTTCAGAAGCACGTGGGAATGGTGTAGTTCTCTGTCACACTGCTTTCTCATTCTATTGTATTCATCAACTTCCTGTTGTAAACAGAAAGACCTGACGTGCCAGGGCACACTGAGCGTGCTCAGTAGTCACATGCTCTGGGTTTTATCGCTGTTGGTGCAGTTTGTCTTGGCAGGTCTCAACACTGCCAAAACAACTGCACCAAGACCCTTTACTGGAGATGGTCTCGGTTCAGTCCCAAACTAACTCTGGAGCGGTTCGTTTGTGGTGCGAACGTGATCTGACGTTGATCTGGACCAACTGCAAGGACTACACTGCAAGTTTTAGCTAAGTGGCTCCCTTAGCCTGGTGCACTTTGCAAGTTGGGATGTGGCAGAGTTAATGTGAACAGTTGAAACATTTAGCACTGGCAGTAAGCAGGACAATGAATTGCGGCCTGACTTGGAATAGCAATGAAGTGTGTTGCTGATATTTGGGAAGATAACATCTTCTCAGCTCCTACAAACAACTCATAAAACACTGAAGTATTCAAAATGCTCCGTAAACAGCTTAAAGAGAAGGGGTTTGTATGATTTGCTAAACAGTGCTACGTAAATGTGAAAAAAATGAGGCAACAATACAGATAATTACTAAAGTTATGAGGAAAAAGCCAGTCGTGCTTTGTCTCGATGTTGCTTTCATATTCAACAGCACAACACAGATCTTCTTCCTGTATTTATGTTCTCATTCCCACCTCAGACTCTTTTAACCAATGAGCTAAGAGAACAGTGTCACATGACTGGTAGTGATGTGTTTTGGTTTGCTTGGATTTTACCACTGTGTGAACAGAAACAGAACCAAGGAGAAAGCAGATCAAATATGCAAATTAGTCCACTGATTTGGACTTGTGCAGATGAACTGCAGGTTTGAGAATGCCCTTAAATCCACAGCGCTTCATATTGATTTTCATTTGTTGTAACACTTCCTCTGCAGAACAAAGCTTTCTTAGTGAACAGATCATTGTAGCCATGCTGTTAATTAGCTGCATTTATTTGGCAGTTGTGTCAGAGTGCTTAATTAGGCTACATTTTGTGGACAGGCCCTTGTATAGCAATCCCAGCAGAAGAATAAAGGCGGTATGAAACTTTTGGAAGTGTTCGGAAAGTGTTTACTCTTCCTGCATGACAAAGAGTTCTTCTTAGGCCTCCTGTATTAAGGCAGATGTTTGGTGCACATTTAAAGAGGTGAGTTGGACGTGTGCTTTTGGAAAAGGGGGGTAGACCCAACCCCCCACATTACTGTAGTAACAGGCCTGACCAAGATGGCACTGTGCAGAGGTGTTTAATTAAAACTCTCAGCACAGGCTGTCTGTGGAACAGGCTCTCAGTCTGCGAGCAGCGTTCTTCTGCCTCCTTCAGCGTTGTTCCTCCGCGACTGAGTGGACAAACGCATCTGGTGCTTTATTGGCTGAGCAATTCCACTTCTCTAAGGGCTTGGCTTTAGGCGTGAAGCGCAAGGCAACGGATGACCGTGCCTTTCCAGGGCTTAAGCACCGGGGCTGGAAGTAAAAGCGCAGGAGGGTACCTTTCCATGACTTTGACGGGACCTTCGGCCATGGGGGCGAAAATCCCGGGTGGGAATCTGGCCAGGAGGAGATCAGTCTTGCCGAAGAAGCCTTAAGCAGGTCGGTCATAAAGAACGGAAAGGACAACATTCCATAAAGGCTTCGCAGTCCGAATAAAGGCTCAATGGGGAGACTACGGATTGACTTTATGCTTTGGAGTGTGTGACGCATGTATGATATACAGCCTGTTCATACTCCAGGAACTTACCACCCCTATAAATACGCCTGCTTTGTCACATGGCTTCCGTAAACCCTGTCTTTTCAGCTCTTCTGTACATAACTCTTTTTAATGTGCAAATGTTTGCCTGTGTATTTTTATTTGGCAGTTGTCTGGAACGTGTTTTCTGCCTGTGAATTGGTAATTCCTGTCCACGATACCGCCCTAGGCCAGCTTTGTGTTCCTGTGACTCACATCATTAATTTCACTTCGCACCAGCACCCCTCCCTATAAGGGGAATTCCTTTTCACGCTCAGCCGTGTCCCCGGCATAACGGTGGTGGTGAGGCAGAGAGTCACATGACGTATGTTTTGTCAGTGGCACTCGTGTAAAAATTACATGGTAAGCAATGATGGCCAGTATTAATATTTCAAATAGATGCGCTGCTGTTTGCATGCACAAGACAATTAACAGAAGTGGTGGGTTTTCTTATGTGTTAAGGTAGGTGTGTTATTACAGGTAAAGCAGTTTCAGGGGGAGTAACTGAACTGTTAGTTATAGATGCACTTGTCCTTTTGTCTTCTGGAGAACGAGGCCTCGGGAGGTCCACGTGTTGTGAACTGATGTTCTACTGACCCTGTCTTTCAGGACAATGTTCTACAGGAAAACAACTGTTCAGAATGAAAGCTGAAAAAGAAATCAGTAAAAAAAAAAAAAAAAACTGGTTGAACGTCCATTTCAGTTAGTCACCGGTTCTTTTTAGTGCAGTGTGTGTATTGAATTTGGCATAAATTTGCATGATGATCAAGGCAGTCGCAGCTCACTTTGGATATGAGTTATGAGAAAATACACAAAAGCGTTTAGTTTTGTTGGTTGGGGTAGCAGTTAATGGGAACAATTGGGGAATGGGAAAACTTGCAAGCTAAAGTTCTTTATCTTAGCAGCATGCACCAAAATGTACACTCCCTGGCCAAAATAAGTTGCACAGTAACATTTCATTGGACAACCTTTAGCTTTAATTGTGGCGTTGTTTTGACAAGCTTCTGCAACATCTCAACATTTATTTTCATCCACATTTGCATGCAGTTTTCACTAGAATATTTTGTATTGATGACAAAAGATTCTAACCATTCCATAAAGGTTTCTCCAGCACATCCTGAAGACTGTCAAGGGGGTCAGAACTCATCTGTGGCCCGTTCATGTTTGTAGGTGATTCCTCAGGCTTCTTGAACCCGTTTCACAATTTTAGCCTGATTTATCTTGGCATTGTCAGCCTAGAATATGCCCATGTCGTTTGAGAAGATCAAATGCACTGATGGTAGAATCCGGCCATTCAGGAGATTCAGATACTCAGATGACTTCATTGCTGAGTAACGTTGCTGCGATTAGACCAGCTGAAACTATACCAGCTAATAACACTCCATGCAGAGGCACAATGTGACTTTTTATGGCCAGGCAGTGTATACGTTTAGTTGATATTAACTTCATATGTTGTTGCATTACCAAGGCACACTGTTACGTGGCCTAAGGTTGTTCTGGCTTTGCGTCACTTTGCCCCGCTCGGTAGCCATCAGAGAGAGGCACATGATGTTCAGGAAGGTACGCTGGCATTGGCACAAAACGCACGCAGTTCTGAATGACAGTGTCCTCCATCGTGGCCCCAGGGTCCCTGCAAGCCTCAGCAGATGGTATTCATGCAGCGACCAGTGCATTTTGTAGTTTGTGTGTGTGTGTGTGTGTGTGTGTGTGTGTGTGTGTGTGTGTGTGTGTGTGTGTGTGTGTGTGTGTGTGTGAGTGAGCTTGGTGAGGCACCAGCTGAAAGACCTACTCTGTACAACACTCTCACGTCGGTACTGGAATTTGTACGACACTGACAGAGGTGACAAAAAAAGAGGGCAAAAAACCGTGTCACCTCTCAAAAACACCTTCCGTGATTAACTGAGCTCCTCTAGTCCAATTGCCTTGAATGTCAGTCAAGATTCTCTTGTAGCTCCCTCATCATTCCCAGCACAGTGTGGCACTAAAGGAGACGCCACCTTTATCATGTCTCTCCCAACCTTTCAACATTCTGACCTCCCCATTAAAAGCCGATCCAAATGTCAACAGCTTAAATCCTTCTTAAAGGTGGCTTAATCGCTTGAAATGTTCAATTATGTCTTTTTATGAGGTACGGTTTTTTTTTTTTCCTTCTGTACGGCACAGTGCTCCTGTGCTGACGTTATCGGTTTTGCACTTTGCATATGCTTGCACCTCGAGCCAGAGGAAAGCCCAACGCAAACAGAATGTGACCGTCGCTAAGAAACGTGCTAGCGTGCCGGTGAAGCCGTGCCGTCGGATTAAACGGTGCTTTATGGGAACGTTTAACGTTAAGAGTCCAGGGCGAAATTGCTGCGGCTCCCTTGGTGGGTGACGTAAGCTCACGCTGCCTTGGATACATGGCATTGTGGAGGGGGCGCAACTCTCAGTGCAGCACTCTGCAGGCAGAGCACCCTGGGGGAAGGGAGTGTGTGGGGGGTGGCTGTCTGTCATTGGTGAAAGGCACTGCGGCGAGCATGGCACTTTTGCAGCTCACTGAAGGTTGTTAGTTCACGTGGCGCCGGATTGCCTGTCTCCTCCAATTCTCTGCAGGTGATGTGTTTAATCCAGATAAACAGCAGTCCCTGCCACTCTCCACTTTAAAGTGGCTTTGGCCCCCATTTCGACATGATCCACAGCTCGCCCCAGTCACACGCTCGGGGCTCTGTCTAAGCAATTCCACTGTGTTTATCAACACTGGGGGAATTCCTGCCTGCCACATTTTTCCATACTTGTTGTTTATCTGGTGAGCGGCCCTCCTTGGTAGTCAGTGGGGAAGACAGTAGAGTCTGTGCACTGAGCAGAGGACTGTGGGTAAAATTTACAGATGAGTAAGTAGGTTAGGTCAAGACGACATGTCCATTGCCCTGATTCAGAGTGAAGTTGCACCCCTCTGTTCAGCTTTTCAGTAACTAAAACTCACATCCTCGTGTTACCAGCACAAATTAAGGCGGCTGAGGCATACGGTGCTCTCAATGCAGTTACGACAAACTGATTCTGGTCGCAAATCCAGGTTTATCCTTTTGTTTATGTATTGACAAGGAGCCCTTTGACCCTCAGTATATACTACAGATGCCCCCTTGTGGAGATATTTTTCAATGCATTTGATACACACCTGGTGAAGTTTTGTGAACTCTTCCAGGGCCTTGCACTTCAGCAAAGTTGGCAGTACTTTGTGAGTAAAATTTTCTTTGTGCAAGTGCTGGATAAAGAATAGCTGATATAAATAGCTGCATATGTTTTGTTTTTTCTTCTTTCCAAAAGGGATACAAGGGGCGTGCTGAGGTACACATCACCATCTGTTTGCTCATAATCCCAATCCTGTTTTTCCCCATACCGTATCTCCGAAACCCCGCCCCGTCTCATCAAACTGTTTGAGAAACAAAACGCCAGAGATAAAAAATGCATGAAAGTGTTTTCTTTTGCGGATGCAGCAACAATGCAGCATGGCAGTCTAAACACACATCATGGAAAAGTAATCAGCCATGCTCAATCTATTATGCATGATGTGGTCTGCTTTTCCAGGCTGGCTGTTGTATTGTTTTGAAATGGCAAAAGGCACACAGGGTCAGCAATATGATTACAATAGGTTAAGGAACAATGTACATATGTATTTTAGTACTGCATAAATTACCTTGAAATTGTCATATTTTGTGTCTTTATCAGACTGTTGGCTTTTTATCTGTAATTTTACTAGGTAAGGCCGTTGACAGTGACGTCACCCCCAGGGGTTGAAGACTGATTAGCTGCCGGAGATAAAGACTTGAGTCTTTGACTCAATGGGCTAATCCCTTGTCTTGTGAACGGGTGACCTGGGTTCAAAACCCTCCTGCTCCCTCGGTCCCTTACAATGTATTTAAAATGTAATCTGAAATCAACATGTTTAAGCAGAGTTTTGTAAGACGAGCACATGTACTTCTTCTCAGCTTCTCGTGGAGAAATATTTGTAAACCTAAATTTTCCCATCTTTCCCATCAAAAAATAAATAAAATTTCCATGTTGGGGTTCAGTGTGTAACTTTTTTCACCAACGGCTCATTAATGAAAAGACTCTCAGTGTAGAGAGGTCTTGTTTGCCTGTCTAGCACACTTGAATTTAAAGGTTATACTAAAGTGTTTTTGATGACTACCCAGCCAGCAGCTTACATTAACTCTTTTTATTCTTGCCAGCAATTTCACAACGTGTCGTAAACATTTTTTTCAGTATCTTTTGAACATTTTGTGTTTGTGTAACTTTTCTGTAAATATTTTTCAAGGGTGCTTTGTGGAAAAATTTTCCTTACCTAACAGATTGTAATACTCCATAAGTCAGTTATCAGTCTGACTAATTATCGCATACTGCCAGAATGAAAATGTGCCTTGTTGGTGATAAAAATGATTCAAAACAGGTTATAATGATTTTGACATTGCTATTATAGACTCTTAATGAGCTACATAATGATCATAAAGTCAGCACCACGGACAAGGGCAGAGACTAATTAGTTGTCATAAACACGATTTACCGTGACCGTGGAAACATATTATTTACCTTTGCACATGGACAGAATAAGTGATGTCGTACTTAGACTGTAAGCCAATCATACTACTCAATACTGATTTAATATTCCCTCACACACAGGGCCATTTCTGAATTTCCTAGAACCCTAGGTTACTTCTTACATTGGGGCCCCTCCAATCCTAAAAAACATGTTAACAGGATGCGTGGGGGCCCTAAGGCGGTTTGGGGTCCCTGTGCAGCCGCACATACCCTAGGGAGAGACCTAGGGAGAGACGGCCCTGCTCACACACGGAAAATGAGGGAAAATCTGATGTAGGTGCTTGGCTTCCTTTTTTATTTTATTTTTATTCTTAGTGGAGCAGTAAGTGGCTATTAGTAGTGATGTTAAGCTGGTTTCCCAATGGGTGACCCGTTGCCACCCACAACCTCTGCTGCCGGTTTCCAGGAACAGCCACAGGACACGGCCTGGCCCAGATTAAGTTTCTGTGTGGCCTTGCAATGTTGGTGCTGGCAGCTGACGGTGAGCGCCTCACTTCTCATGACCCCTCGCTTCTCCAACTGATGTCTGCTAACCTGAGGCCTCACTGCAGAGGATGTAAGGATTTTGGCATGTCTTTGTGGCCACGCCCCCTTATACCTGCAACAGCCACGGTGCCTTAGCCTGTTTTCAGCATTTTCACATGTAGTGCTTCTAAGGACCAAACTTGCCTGGGGGGGCAATTTTTCAATCACGTTCTCCAAGTAGTTTTCTTGTGGCTGTTTGCGAATGGTCTGCTTCGTTTGAAAAATATGTCCTTGTTGGTACAAATAGGGCTTTCACTTATATTGAAATTGTTGTATTTGAAGGCAGCTGACGTTAGTAAGAATTGAAATGCCTCGTTCATTGATAACATTGTTTGTGTTTAAACTCGGTGATGATCATCAGTAGACGGTTAGGTGCTAGAATATTCTTTATTGTATTGTATAATTTTAAATGCTGTTCTGGTGGTTTTTGTGGTGGTGTACGTTTGGTTAATGCTTAGTTTTTCCCCTTTTGCCTATGAAAATGCCTCATTTAACAAACATTATGTGCTGATATACTTTACCGGGATTTTATAAATGATTTATTCTTAAACTTAATTTGACTGAGGTCATACATCGACTACTGCCTGGTTAATTGCTGGTGAAAACATCAAGGACTCTTTCACATTAATCAACACATATATTCTGCAACGTGTTCTTTTTTGTGAAACACTGGGGGAGCTACAGCTAAATATGTTATCTCATAATTTTAATTAAAAAATTAAGTAGAGTAAGCATTATGCTCATATATTGATGTGAAATAGTCCTCTTTGGTGCTTATTCATACTAATTACTGTTGTGAATATTGCGTGTTAGCGTATTTGTATGGTTTTTGTGATATGATGTTTAACATTTTATGGTTACGTAATGAATCGTAAGTACATGCATTATGTATAGAAAATATTATGGATTAATTATGACGTATGATTGTAAATTATGTAATTCTTTAGGCAGCCAGTGTAAATTTTTAAAAATCCAGAACATTGTTATTAGTGGTGTTTAAGAAATGATGACTAATTATTCCACGCTTGACTACATGTCACAGAGTTAGCGCGTAAACAACTTCTGCATTCAGCAAAGGTGAATGTAGGATTAAGGCATTGCAGCCGTGCCATTAGACAAGGGAATGAAGTACAAAAAAGAAGAGATTAATTAATGTTGGTGACGGTCTATCGAACATATCCAGTTGTGTACAGGAGCCCCAATGGTACATGGAGGTACTGTTCAAGATACGAATGTCTACATGCCGACTATTTCGACCTTCTACAATGTTCCAGAGGATAACTTGTGCATGGCAGTGCTCCTATAGTGGACGGGTTCCTCTGTTTAACAGCCCCTTTTCCATTGTGTTACAGGTTGTACTGGTGTTTGCACTCAGCATCGGAGCCCTTGTAATATACTTCATTGACTCTTCAGAGTAAGTACTTAGCATGTTCTCTCGTCTGCTTTCGCACCACTAACTAGTGTTTTTGTCACGCTGCATTGGCGCGTACTCGCTTTTCAAGCATTCCACCAGCAGTCCTGATTTATTAATTTAACTATTTACTGTATACATCTTCGTTTGCAACGCAGCGGCAAAGGACCGTCTCAGATTAACCTTTTTGCGGTAAAACGTTACACGTGTTCGTTGTCGCATCGGATGCAGTGTTACAATAAGTTGATCAAGTGCTGAACTGTGGGACAGATGTAATTAGCGTGACTAACCATGTGTACCTAACGTGTTTGATGCTGAACTGTATATAAGAACTCTAAATGAGTTGCAGATTAGTTTAAACTGGGTAAACCTGGGTAAATTTAAACCGCTAGGTAATGCGGCGGGGTCAGTTTAAAAAGTTGCTTGTTTTCATGCACTTGACACTGTAATGGTGATGTTTTTATATTGGTGTACTGCATGCATGTAAGTGAATTTGAATCCATGCTAAGATGTACGTATGTTGATACAAAGTACAGGGATGCATTTACTTTTTTATTTATTTTATAAATAATATTTATAGCCCTTTGTACAACTGTATTATGTGTCATCTGCTTTCTCTCTGTAAGATATCTCTACTCTGCTTCCTGGCAACATACTTATTTATTTATTTATTTTTGTCAATGGAACCAAGCAACCTGAAGCAGTTGCCATGACAACTGCTGGCAAATTACCTTGAATTTGCTCCTGCCTTCCTCCTCACTGTCTTAAAACAGGTGGTCATTTTGCCCCGAATGGTCAATGTCAAACTGCCAAGCAACAGATTTTGCTTTTACGATCACACCCACGTGAAACGTAGCATTATATTTCATGGATTTAAAGGTTCAGGATGTTTCAAAGCACTGAATGAATCACACCGTTTTCACAGTGCGTAAAAACACATTTAGACCCGTTTCTGGTCACTAATGAATTTGGAAATTCACAAAGAGTTTTTTGGTGCAATTTTTTTTTTTTTTTTTTTTTTTTTTTTTTTTTTTAAAGAGTTTGTAGAGGATGGGTGAATAGTAACCTTTTGTGTCATTCAGAGTGAACAGCTTAATTACGTTACATACATACATAATTAGTCTTTGGAAACATCAGTCAGTCTCTGGTTTACTGCTCAGCTCATGGGGTTAATGTTAGCATTGCTCAGTGCTTTACACTTCACAAGTTCTCATTTTTACAGATTATAGCCTGTAGAATGTAATGTCAAAGTGATGGTGTCTTTTTAATGTGGCCAGATGTTAGCATTTTTTTTTTTCTTTTTTGGAACAGCATATCCAACACCTTAGGTTAAACATGGATGAAAAACGCATTTGTTGCCATTAAGCAACGCAAAGAATTAACTCTGCTAAAGGATACCACTGACTGACATTTTCGTGACACATATTTTTAATCCTGTTTTTCTCTCAGCACATTCCCCTAAAAAGTATATTTTAGTACATCAAGGTAAGAAATGCATGTAATATTTTTTATGACATTTTCTTATGTTTATTACCTTTTTGCTTCCATAATTATTTTCAAATTAAGGGGACAGGTATTGGGTATAACCTATTTATTGATGTTCACTACTTTTGTATTGCCGACATGCTTTATATTCGAGCACAAGTTTTTAAATGCTGTAAATACAGAAAGTGTGTTTCTGTATTTACAGCATTTAAATATATATATATATATATATTTTTTTTTTTCTTTTTTAAGGGTCAGAAAGATTCACTAGTGGGTATTCATCTCTTATCATCCCGGCAAAGAAAAAAAATTTATTTGCAGTAACAATTAAAATACAACAATATTTATAATACAGGCATAAAATTTTAAAGGACAAAAATAATACGATACACAGATTTTTGAAGATTTTAAAACACACACAAATAATATAATACAATAAATGAATGTTTGAAATATGTTTTTTAAAGGCCGTTGAATCAGACCCTCTCGACCTTTAAGATGTTAAAAGATCAGTGTGGCTGAAATTCAGGATGCGTTTATGTAGGCTCAGAACGCCTCACCATGGATGAAACGTATATTGTTACGAATCTTTTTGACACAGATAATAGTTTTTAAGGATTGTTTTTTGCTAATAGGGTCGCAGTAGGTTACGCACCGCGTAATCTCTGCTTTGAATGCGGTGTGCGTTTTGAGAGTAACAGCTAGCGTTTTAGGCTACAGCTGTCAATTGCAGTTGGGAAATCCTGACTTTAGGCCATAAGACATTGCATTTAAAACGGCTCTTGAGACTCTGCATCATTATTTTATTACAGAAGAAAATCCCTGCGGGAGAAGCGTTCGTTTTGATTTGATTAAATGTCGGTAACTATACGAAAGGTTTCACGTTAGTTTAATGAGACAGGAGCACCATTAGTACCGTTATAGGAATTGGGACGGAGTATCAACAGTAATCCACTTGAAACACTGCAAGACAAAAAATAAAAAGAACAGGCTGATTTCTGGAATACCCACAATACAACGCAAAACAGCACTGAACATTGTGTACATTAGTGAAGGCTGATGTTTAGCAATAACTATACAACCACAGCAATAAAAAAAAAAAAATTACATTTTTCTCTGAAAAACAAAGTCTGTAAAATGAATTCAGTGCATTTGTAATTAGTGAGTCTTATTGAAAATGCATCCGTTCCCACTCACCCACTCATCCATACCTGACTCGTGAACGTTGTTTTTGAGTTTGTTAGAATAGCACGCATGGTGGGTTATGTTGAAGCATGAGACGGAGCCTGCCATCATATGCTTAAATATAGGCCGAAATTAATTTGCCAATGTCCTCACAATGACGCTGGTATCTTCATTTAGGGACAGCTTCTTGTATGCTGCTCAGAACATAATGAAGATGTTTCAGGCGAGCTACGTTTACACGGTATTTCCGTGTAACGTTTTACCCATGTGACCAGTAGATTTGTGGTGACCCCCCATTTGTCTACCAGTTGTATTGTGCAGTTTTTTGTGTGAAGGCCTGAGTTATCCTGCTCCACTGAGACACACACTCCTACCCTTCGAACTCACCTTAAACTTTTAAGTAGCTTAAGTGAAGGCATTATTTGGAAAAGTTTGGAGCCTTCACGACGCTCCGGGGTGTAAATCAGTGGCTCAATGACAGTCTATTGCATGATCCCCCCCGTACCCCTCAAGGACCAGTGCTGGTCAGCCCTGTGTTTTACTGGGTTACCCTGGGGAGTTTTAGGGGCACAGAGCCTAATGCAGACCCCCTCTTGATCGGCACGGACATGTTTGAGTGGGTTCAGATACATTTTCGGCCCATCAAGATGTGTGTCCTTCTATCCTCTTACCAGTCTGGTGGCAAAGACACCATTGGGCATTTGCGTTTTTACCATACAGACCTATTAGGGCGTTTTTTTTTCTTTTTTTTTGTGCAGGACTCCCTGTTGCGTGACTCTTTCCCTGTTTACATGCCAGATAAATCTCCTCTGGTGGCCGACGCTCAGGATTTCAATACATTTCAATGAGCAGTAAATCCGACTGCGCAAATGAAATTGTTTAATCTCTGTAATGCAATGGTCCGGGCTTTCGAAGAACAGGAAGGAACCAAGTTCCTGTCTCGGGGCAATCACCAGTGCTTAATAAATGAGGGAAAATTTGCTGCCATTTAAATCAGACTGTGTGTGTTTGCTCATACTAAGTGACTATATCGCTCACTGATTAAGGCTGATTCTCACCAATTTCTTATTAATCTGACATTCATCTGTAAAGCATGAAAAGATGCAAATGCCCAAGAAACAGAGCCCTGTTGGATAAGCAATAGAAAAGCAATAATGTGCAAGTTAAGGCACAGCAATGGAAGAAGTCATATCCACAACCTATTATTGTGTGTCAGGCATATAATAGCGTGTTAAAACGAGGAACAGTAGTTTCTCCTGGTGAAGAGCATGTTGCGCATGGTGAACAGCGGTTAGGCCGTCTCATGCAGCCTGATTGCTTTGGGATACCTCTATTTTCACAGATATTCATAATGAGACCAAATAGTGTCCTCCCTTCAGGATTATTAATTTAAAATGTGTTGCCCATGGAAGAGAGTTGGCTTTCAGCAGCCGGGTGGGACCCGATAACCTCGCGTGTAAGTTCATTTATACCAGCAGTTACACGTCACACACTCCCACTCTCACCTCCTAGTCCGGCAGAGACAGCGCAGAGTAGTTGTTTGCTAAGTATGTTTGACTGGTGCAATCCAAGGAAATTATCTTTAAAAATTAACCAGGGCTCAAACACCGAAGGAGCTCCAAAACGTTTTCATCACCCTCCTAAAAATATGTTTGGTTGCGCAGACACAGAGATGAGTAGCTTCGGCGTGTGCAGAACGGAAGCTGTTTCACAGACCGTTTCTCCATGACATGCCGGGAATCGGCCTTCCTACGCCGTAAGACTGAACTCCCCATCCTTTCGCACTATTGAAGAAACAACAAAATAAAGGCGTCCTTTATGGGCTGCTGTGAGGCCACTTACAGTCGTAACAGAGCCTGCTTTATTTGGCTGGATTCTACAGGCCTGGGCCCCCCTCCAGTGCCTTTCATACGCCGTCTTTGTAGTGTCGAGGCCTATTTCCCCCCCTGGAAGAGCCTCTGAAGTATGGCTGAACCTGAAAGGCGTCTCAGCCTTTTGCTCTGCCCTGCACGTCTTCTGCTTCACAGTGCATGTGCATTGTGGGATTGTTTGGTTCAGCAGTTGGAAACAGGCGCCTTGTCCTTTACTGTTTGTGACTGTTAGTTTGGCCAGTGGTTTGCCTCATTTGCTTTTTAAGGATGTGTGAGGATACAAACACAAGATGGGCAGGGTCAGCACAGGTCATTACTGAACTGATTTTCACTGTTTAAACAAAGGGCCAGGTACGTCCACATGTTTCAGATGTGTAAAATCTGCTTGTTTTATTTTAGTTGTACATGTGTAAAGTTTTCATAAGCACACTTTAATATATGCGATATTAAGCAAATGGGTTAATAGCGATTTTTTTGGTAGTTTTTACTGCAGTCCGTACCTTGCCCTTGTAGTGCATTCAGATGCAGATTAATTTGTTATAAACTTGCCCACATTTGCGTTTGTACCGGAGTTAACGGTTCGTTAATCTTGAAGGTTCAGATCAGATCATCACGGATGGCTTCATTTTGATTTTTATGACATCGGAGCAAAGTTGGTTCTGTGGAAGACTAGTGCCAGCATAAGTGTATGAAAGGCACTGGCTTGACATTATTACTGGGAGCATAGAAATGAATGAGGCCAAAACACAACTTTTTATTATTCAGAGGTCATCCTGAGAAATAGTAAAATGACAGAAATGGTTAAAGAAAGATAAGGAGGGGAAGGTAGCTAATAACATGTGAGACCAAACCTACTGTTTGATGGCATGCCGAAGGACAGATTGAGCCCCTGTTACCTCTAAACTTGCAAAATAAGGACTTGCTGTTTATAAAATTGTAAAGTCTTAGGTTGTGCAGTTAAATCCACTTATCCATTACCGTATGGTTGGATCAGTTTCTGACTATGCTGAACAAGTTTCATGTCTGGCTATCCCCTTCAGAGTGCTGTTAACACCCCCCCCCCCCCCCAATTTTGGTTGCAGTTGCCAGTCCACATTTTTTTTTTCCTTCAGATTTGCTAACTTCACCTACCTGTGACTTACACATCTGAAACAGGGTCAGAACTGTTTTCCATTATTCATGAAAAGAGAAGCTGAGTAGCCCCCCCGGGGTGTCCCCTGTGGCTACCCGGTGTCCCTTATCTCCTGTCACAAACCGGTAACTAAGACAGAGTAGCACACTGAGGACAATAATCTTGTAATTACCTCCTGTACGTTGCATTAATTATAATCTTAGCCTTCTGTTTGCGTGTGTGTGTGGGGGGTTTTCTTTTCCTTCTAAGAATAATAAACGGTTTTTCACACACAGATTAAACTGTAATTTTGTATCATCCATTCATAATGTATGTCTGTCTAAGGTGTGTGTGTGTGTGTGTATATATATAAAAAGCACTGTTTACTCTGAGCAACAGCTGGTCAGTTCTTTGTTGTTTTGTCAGATGATACAGGAAGAGCCGTGTCAACGTTGCCCTTGAGCGGGCCTAATTGTTAATACAGCTTCCTCTGTATTCTCTCATTAACACTTGTGATTATTTTCTAGCTGGAGGGCGACTAAATGTATAACATGATGTTGCTTGAACTTTGTGAAAATAGCCGGCAAGGTCGATGCGGGGCAGATTTACATTTACCCTTGGATTAATTCTGTCAGTCTTGCTTTCATCATAGACAAGTCTGTGGAACTCAGAAAACATCAACAACACTGTTCTAGTTGTTTGTATGCTGTGATGAGAATGAGGGGGAAAAAAAAAAATCGCTGTGGATATTTTTAATATTCTCACACTGGTTTGATTTACCTAGTGTTGGTGCAGGTGCTAAATCATGCGTATTCCAGTTCTACTGCTTTGGCCTAAATCTATCAGCGATGTATTAACCAGGCCTTGTCTCGTATCATTTCTCGCCCAGGGGACATACCGCAGGCTCATTGATGTAGGTTCTACTGCACGGCAGTTGAGCCATGTGCAAGCTGCATGCGACCATAGCGCCCGAACAGCTGGACCCCCACCGCTTGCATCGCTGCGCCTGCACACGTAGCTAGCGGCGACGTGTCGCACTGTGAATGACTCTGCATGCGTCAAACCCGAGCGCAGGCCTCCCTGTTGTTTCTCACGCTAAAACATTGCCCGTTATCTTCCCCCGTATTCTCGAGTGTGACGTCGGTTATGTACGCCATCTTTTGTGTAAAATAATGCGGGAATTGACACTGACAGAGCAAATTTTATTTTATTTATTTATTTTTTTTTTTAACTTTGTGCTAATTGCAGTAACCGGTTCTGAAACTGTCTGCCTCACTCGTTCCTCTGCAGTAATTTTAGGAGACGGTTTCACACTTGCAATTAGAACGTTACCTTGTTTTTTGTACATCTCATTCTTTTACCATATTCCATGTTTGGCTACTTTTGTTTTTTTTTTATGCTTGCCGTTGCAATTTTGATTTAATTGGGCAGTTTTGCCACGTGTTGGAATGCTGCTGGCATTTTTACACGCCCATTATTTTGAGATGTTATTAAAAAGGTGGGCAATAAACTTCTGGTTACCCTGTGACCTTTTTAATAATATCATGATTACCACTATGATTGGATGGGCTGCGTGCCAGGTAGCAAGATCATGGGCTTTATGTTTCAGTCCCCCTGAACAAAGACCTGAACACACGCTGTAAGGTAGAACACCTGCAAACATTTTGGTTAAGAAGGAAAAATAAATTGAGATTGACAGAGCCAGGCAGACAGTCATGTTGTCCGTTATTAAGCAGCAGTTTAATTATAGTAAAGCAAAGGGACAGTTATTCCTTTTGACATAATATTGAGCTTTTGACAGAACACAGCATAACAAGTGCACTGAAGATGGATATAGCTGTAATGGATAGGCTCTAATTGGTGAAATAATCTGTCCATTACCTTCTGTAAAAGGAGGCTGTTCTTGGGACAGAACTGCTGAATACCGATCAGCACGTGCAGGAGCCCTGCTCAGGTGAACGGTCTCCAGGAC
>JABJVR010000036.1:3424188-3444163 GCA_025773905.1 Chitala chitala | reverse complement strand
GGCTGTTCTTGGGACAGAACTGCTGAATACCGATCAGCACGTGCAGGAGCCCTGCTCAGGTGAACGGTCTCCAGGACGACTGGTATCCAGGACAACAGGTCTACACGTCACCACACGAGCGGGTGCTTACATGGACGCCCCATGCGTACTCTCTCCTAATGGGAAAACAGCCTCACTTTTAGCAGAAAAGTGCACCCTCCTCTTGTAGCTGGGGGGCTTTATTCTGGCTTCAGTTATCTTTGCAGCAGGAGGACAGCCTGTCCTGTTACCAAGCTGCAGAGCAGGTCTTAGCAGCAGTGATATCAAAGTGTTTTAATCTCAAGCAGCTGAAAGGCTGAGCTAATAGCCAGTGTTCTTGTTGTCCCTCATCCGAATTCACTTTTTATAGTGGAATATGAACTGAAAGACTTAAGTAGGATTTTTCTCCTGTGTCCCTGTTTGAGCGCGTCTCGTTTATCATGTATCACGATTGAACTGCTGGGTGCGTGCTGGTGGACTTAACAAAAAGTTGTTCTGCATTTAAAACAAGGTAACCTCAATTTGTTAATAGGTTATACGACGTATTCGTTTTAAAAAGCACTGGACAAGGCATTTTCCCGCAGTGATATGAAATTAGTCTTAACGATCCTCACCTGCCTTTCGTGGAGAAAAAAAGATGCCGCTAAAATAAAATCAGCGCGTGTTAATGTTAAAATTAAAACAAACGCCTTTTACCGCTAATTGCGGCGAAACTGGAAAACGGCTGCATAAATTCAGTATTCCTTTCGCTGTATTGAACAACTCGTGGAATATGACGTGAATGTTACGTTTCTGACTTAAAGATCGGAGGAGAGTGTGTTAAAAGTGTAATCCATAATTTTTTCTTCATCTAATATAGTTTGGATTTTTACAGGTTTTTATTTGTCTGGTGCTCAAATAAGAAAAGACAAGTATTTTTTAAAACGTGTTCTCTCTTTTTTCCCTCCTTTGTAAGGCATTGCCATCACAGAGAATTGCTGTTTAGTTATTTTTGGATCCTACAGTGTCAATAAAACAAGGCCACCACACATCTTTTGCCTTCATCTGGGAACTTGAGATTCTCATTACTGCACAAATGAATATTGTGTTGTCTGTGAATTTTTGTGATATTTGTAAACCTGTTACAAGTGCTGTGCGTCCGTTATATTGTACCTGTATTTGTGATTTTTTAAATGTGATATGTTCTGTGTTTGTACCAAGGGCGTAAGTTTGGTTTGAACGCTGGTGGATGCCATATCAGGCCCCGACACCCTACTCTCCTAAACACACACAAGGGACAATTCCATATTGCCACAGTATTGGCAGGGATGTGTCCCTACTCGCTATACCCAAATCTACGCCCTTGGTTTGTATTTAAACAAGTGACAGTTCATGTTTGTTGACTGTGTCCATAACTGCCCTGTGCTGTACATGATCAGTGCTATAAAAGTGTGGGTTATGTTATGTCAACACAGTAAAACAAAAATAGTAACCCATCTGGGTGCCAGATTACCAACCGTGTAGATGCGTCAAGAAATTCTACCTTTATCCTCTACTCTGAGAAATCCGTGTCTGAAGTGTTTAATGACGAGTTTAATCCTCTTCCTCATAAAGACAAATGTACTCCACACTTCGGATGGGAACATGACTCTGCATGTTTTAATGTCTGAATGTCATACTACAAAGTCATGCTCCATACCATCAGTGCATGGTATATTGGTGTCTTTTAACCCCTTTTTACTACATATTCTAAAATGTGGGGTTGTGCTTTCAAACTGATTAATAGGACGCTGCATTTCAAATTTAAAGGATTATTGTATCCTCACATATTTTCACATGATGCAGCCTGGTGGCTCAATGGGTAGAGCATCAGGTTGGGATGCAGAAGTCTCCTGGTTCAAATCCCAGCCCAGCCCCCAGGTGTGTCCTTGAGCAAGACGCTCTGTGCTAGCTCCCTGGGCACCACATGTGGCTGGCAGCCCACTGCTCCCCTGAGAGGATGGGTTAAATGCAGAGAAGCTATTTCCCTCTGGGATTAATACAATTAAAGTACAATAAATAAATTTATTTATGTGATTGCTAATATATACATTTGTTATATGGAATTGACCACATAAACGTTTACGTGCTTTTATTGTGGTAGCAGTAGGTTTATAATTTTTTACATTTATCTTTTTCACATTTACTCATATTTTAGTTGTTATGGTGATCAGAATGAATTTGGTAGTTGGATACAGTGATGATGGGGCTTAAATTTTGGGACATGAAGGTTTAATGACATTCACATTCTAATCCTGTGATCAGAAGTGTATTACAGTTATAGACAGAGATGTTGCTGCACAACAGTACTGATCCTCTCAGAATTTTTTCATATTGTGTTCAGTGCCAGTGTGATGTTTTGTGGTAAAAAGGGGGTTTATTTTTTCACAATCGCGGTTTGTTTTCCATAAAGCACCAGAGCACCCGCAGTTGGTGAAAGCTATGGCATGTCTACATTAATACTGGCTCATGCGTGGGATCCCATTTCAAAACGTTTATCATCTTATGCTTCCCTGTTTCATCTATTGAATATGTATGTGTGCCACATTTCATTAGGGATTTGTTCTCATGACTGTAAATAATAATAATTAGTACTATTATTATCTTAATTATTGTATTTAATGTAAGTGATTATAAGTTAATTTCATAGATGGAGAAACAGAAGAATTGCTGTCGTATTGTTATGGGCAGCGTATTGCTTCCATTTATTAATTTTTTTTTTTTTAGCAGCATTGAAATCATTTTCATTAAGTCCTGTAACACCTCCAGCACTCAAACTCCCAGAAGGCCACAGTAAGAGAGTCACGTAATGAATGTAGCCTGTCAGCACCAGTGGTGGTCTTTTTAAAATTAGACTTGATTACGTCTGTGTGCAAGTGTACATTATTAAATGGGTACAAATGTGGCTGCAGTGGTATAAGAGCCTTCAATCACATTTAGCTAACAGGTGGTTTTTGAAAAGTATAAAGCTGAAAGGTAGCCTGTAATATAACATTGGTCTTGGTTAGTTGGTAATGTTATCTTTTTTAAACGTGAGTCACAAGGAGACGGTGTTTTAAAAATGTATTAGGTCTTTTATCACTTAGTCTCTAATTCTGTATTTTTAATACCATGTACTTGGACAAAATTAAAAGCACCAAAGCAGTAGCCCATTCTTCTGTCTATAACTTTGTCCATTCAGCCACAGGCAGACTGGTAACGTGGACATTCTGTCAAATGCCAGACCTAGTGTGTCAATGGCCTCGTCACATGTACTATAGGTAAAAGACACAACGTAACTGTTTTGTAGAGTCCCCCCGGACAATGATATTCATAACATGTGGCTTGTTAATGGCTTGTCCAGCACACCCCCCCCCCTCCAGACTGGGACGTGACAGCTCAAGGGCTGTTCTCAAGTCCCTGTCCATCACTGCCTTCAGCTACTCAAAAGGCCTAAAATCAGTTAGCACTGAAACGGTCTTATTACTACTTATTACTCCATATGAGTAAAGGTGCCATGAATATGTGCACCAATAGTTACTGTATATTTTGCTTTGATTTTGTGTGTGTGTGTGTGTGTGTGTGATATGAATACTTACTAAGTAAAAATAAAATTTCAGACACTATGGACAAGGTACAGTCCAGTCTTAAACTGACAACAAAACTTAAAAGTTCCTTATCCAAAAAAGTGTCTTCACTCTTGCCAGATATGCTGGGTTGAAATGCCCTTAGAGAATGTAACACATAAGCCCCTCTGTATGGGATGCCTGCAATAAATGACTGTACTTTTTAATGCCATCATAAAATGGACAGAAATGGCTGAGGTAGACCTGGATTTAAATTATTAGAGTTGCCATAGGATCAAACAAACGTCTTCACCGTGTAATGCTTTGAGGCCTTGAAGTGCTTTTTTCACCATTGAAATTACTTTACACACCTCATTGCATCTATTTTCCAAATGTGCATAAGAGAACCTGCCCCTACGTTCTCAAATGATACCTACCTAGATTCTACTAGGCAGTGTATTTTACCAGAGCTAAAACAATGGAATTAAGTGTCTGTTTCCATCTCTCCCTAGCAGGAAGCCTTCTACTTCCTGACATTGTAATTCTGTCGTCCGATTAGATATAGGTTGACGAATCAGGTAATTCATTTGTTTCCTGTGACCTTCTGGGAGTTGTAGTACTTAATGGAGTGGCCATTCCCCCCTGCCCTCCAAGGCTGCCCTCAGTCTACAATAGGTGAATTCAGCTGCTCAGTGTAGATTTTAAAGAGCTGTACTAAACACTTTTGAAGCATCCATTAAAGTTGATTGGGCTTGAAAATAATAAATTGTGTCTTAAAACCTCATATCCTTTAGAATGAAATACTTTGGTCCAGCAAATGTACAAATTACCTAAATCTATTTTTTCACCTATTTTATTAAACTCCATATAAATACTATAAATTTGCAACTTTTCACTCTTTATAATCTTTACCTAGCAGTTCTAGAACATTCTGCAAAAAAAGATTCCTTGAGCACTAAATAAAAAATTAATTATATACAAGCACAGATGGAAACAGACAGGTTACTAACATTATGTTTCACAAGATGTTGATCTAAGCATCATTCAACTGCACACACACCAGTGGCCTTGTTTTTTGCCAGAATGTTATAATATAGGGGAACTACTTCTGTTTGTATTTATCGATTTATTTCTTTCTTTATTCTGACACTTTGGGTCCTCCTGCTGACATCTAATGCTTCTCCGTGGCTAGCGACCCATCAACACCTTGCATGCGTAACGACCCGATAGGCCTCATCACGGCGCCATGTGCGACGCGCAGTAAGAGCAAGTCTAAAACGTGCCTGTGGTTATTAACCGCTCGGGTTTTACTTTCCCCGCTACAAATGCAGTTATCGGCCAAGTCATCGCATTTTTTTTTCCGTCCCCCCATCTTGATTCTTAATGCCCGATGCCGGCATTCAGGCGAGAGCGCGCTCACTGCTACCGTTTGCTATGGCTGCTTGAAACCAGGATGAACTTGAAGCCTGCATGCACCTATTAACCCTTAAAATACTGCTTCTGCTGAACAGTTATGGCAGCTGCACCTTCCTTGAAATTACAACCCAACTGACACTTTAAATATTGGCCTTCAATATTGGCCTTTAATAACCAACACTGTCACATTCTATCAGTGTAAAAACCATTGTAATTTTATTGTTTATTAGTTACCCCGGGGCCCTTTGGTGATTGTTTCTTATTGGTGGTTATCACTGTTTTATAAATTGTCTGTAAGCAATTCAGTTCTTTAAGGGTTAATCGGGGGTATCGAAAAATTCGAGAAGTACTTGCTTGAATGAAAAATCTGCATGATTCTTTTCTGCAGAGGACTTGACAATATCAGTGCACCTCTTATGAATATGTTTTCTGTTGCAAATCGAGTTGTTTTAATAGCATTTCCAGGAAAGAAGAATGCATCTTATATTGTTTCTTTACAAGACAAGTTTAGAGAAAAGATAACGAATAAACCTCCAAAGAGTGGACTAATTCTGAAACCTCTTTTTTTTATTATTGTTCTTTTAATAGCCCCATAGAATCCTGTCAGTATTTCTACAAAGATTTCACGTTACAAATCGACATGGCGTTCAATGTCTTCTTCTTACTGTATTTCGGTCTGCGGGTAAGTACAAACGCCCTTCTCTTGAACAATTAATTGAACCGTTTTCTAGTGAATGAAAGCAAAAAATTAAACGGTGAAATGCTTAGTTTGTCTAAACACAGTTATTTACACAATATATAACACGTAGGATGTTCAGCTGCATGATTAAGATAAACAAAAGTACGTTTTTGCTGCTGCGACACTTGTCAGCTATAAATACCAGTGTAAATTGATGTTTACCATAGAAATTGTGTTAATGTATAGTAAACGTGCATTGCTGTAATTATTGTATGAAAATGCACCAATGTGCGCAAGGAAATGTGCATCCGGAGCTGATGCGATTGCTTGTTTCCCCACAGTTCATTGCAGCAAATGATAAGCTCTGGTTTTGGCTGGAAGTGAACTCGGTCGTGGACTTCTTTACTGTTCCTCCAGTCTTCGTATCTGTGTATTTAAACAGAAGCTGGCTTGGTAAGTTTCCCCGTCTCCTTGCTTTCCGCTCTTCTTCTTCCCAGTTCACCCCATGCCCCCCCCCCCCCAATCTTAGTGTTTTGTTTTCCTGTTTGAGAAATGATTTCCCAGGATGAGTCAGCGCTCACTCCGTGTAGAAGGTGATTAAGTGTGTCGCCACTGTCGTCACGCAAAACACAACGGATTATGGGTTGCCTACACAGGCAGTGTAACCTGAAGAGGCCTGGTGTGAAACCCTCATGAGTAAGGCACACATCATAAGGTGGTTACCAGAGGGATACTGACCAAAAAGTCTGCAATATATTCTAACAGATTTTCATTATCCTAAAACCTCTGATTTTTGTAAAAAATACTAAAGTACTGGCTGCAGACATGGGATTGTTGTGTCTTCATGGCAAGTTTTTTTTTTTTACATTAAATGTAATCCAGAAGTCAAGGATACGATGCTTTGTAGCAAACAAACATTTGAATGGAGTGTGATTCTAGCAGTCTCCGTGGCTAGGTGTGTAGCATCATTGCCTCACACCTGGATGTTTGAGTTTTTGTGTGTGTCCTTTTGGTGTATGTGTGTGTGTATGTGTGAAGTTGGTGTGCTCTTTCCATGTTTGTTTGGGAATTCCTTTTGATGTGTGTGCGTGCGTGCGTGCGCGCGCGTGTGCTTGCCTCGAGATATGGCATATAACCGTTCTCACGCTCGCTCTTTGTAGGACATGCTCAGCAAATGCATGCCCGTAATTGAACGAACTGTTATTGGAAATGGATGAATGGCTTCGTCCCGTTCCGCCTGTCTTCCCATTATAGGTGCCTTTGATTTGTGTGGCTTTTCTTTCCTTTGGGGAACTCAGCCGCCTTTCCTGGTAGGTCGACCGGCAGGTGGTACTTAGGATGTTTGTATTAATGGATTTGTCCTGTACCCTCGCGGCCACAGTAACGTGCGCCGCTTATTCGTTTCCCGACAATAACGATTTTCGGTCAGGCTGAACTAGAGGTGCTGCGTCAGGGGGACGGGGTAAAAGCACCACTCTGCTAGCATCGAGTCTTCATGCAGAAGGGGGTTCTGAAAGGTGGCCTACTGTGGTGACAGGGCCCACATTTTACTTCGGCTATAGCGCTAAGCTTTTATGTCCGCACCGGACCGTAGCGTCACTGAGTGCCAGCACAGAGCGATTGGCCAATCAGAGGCTGCCGTACTTTTTTATTAAAGGACTCGCACACGTCAGGGCAATGAATAGTGCAGTGGTTAAGGATTTCTTTAACCTGAAAGTTCCAGTCTTAAGTCTGGTCCTGAAATCTTCTGAGCTAAGTACTTAAAGCGAATTGTACTGGGTAAATGTCCAGGTGTAATAAAACAGGCAGAAAAATAATAATTCAATTTCAATTCAATTCAGTTTATTTTTATATAGCGCCTTTCGCAATAGCATGCCTCAAAGCGCAATAAGATGAGCATTATAGTATGACCACAGTCTAGCAAGCATATTCAAGTCCCAAAGCAGGTTTTATATGTAGAAAATGTACAAGTTATTCAGGCCCATAGATCAACATTACCTGTGATTAAGCAGTCTGACTCCCTTCCAGTTCTAAATTATTGCTGCTGATTAAAACAAAAATGTTTAATGTTTTTCTCACATTAAAACATAATGCAATTTTTATGCCAAAGTACAGTATGTCTGTTATGTGCATCACAATGGGCACAGGGTCTGAAAGGGTTAAATCACGTGACTCTGTTGGCGCCAACCTCGACCCAACCCCGACCCTAACCAGACAGTAGTGGGGTTTTGTGATTTCAGTCGTCCTCAATAGATTTACTCTCACAGTGATTAGGAAAATAGGGGTGAAGCACTCCTTTAGTTTTTAGACTGGTTAAATCTTTAGCGTTGTTTGCTTTGTGAAAGACACCTTTGAACCTTGTGGATCTCTCCAATATAAAAAGGATAGAATACGAATGAACGAAGGAAGGAATAATACATACCGGATTTATTCTAATTAACGCATGTGCAAATTACGGAGTTTTTAAAACCTTTTAAACGAGAATTTCAAGTTTTTAAAAACAAGTTGTTACTAAAAAGCCTAACGTTCTTCTACGTTCTTTTAAAAAATCGAAAAATTTAATTCCCATTAACTACGACTTATAAAAACGAATAAAATTCAGTCATTATCAGAGTTTCCGTTAGGCATATCGACAGTTGCCTACAATTAACTTCATTGTCGGACGAAATTCAAGGTGCATGTATTGTAAAACTACTGATAATATCAGAACTTCACTTGTCGAGTTTTACATGTGATGCCGGTGCAATGCACGGCAAATCAATTTGTGATTCAGAAGAGGATTTTGTCTATATAATGTAGCATTTTGTGATAGTTAAATAATCTTTACTTGTAGAAAGTGCGTATAATTCACTGCATTTACACATTCAGTCTACGCAAATCCACGCTTCTACGCATTGACTACATTTCTATGTCGCCCCTGTAATCGTGTAGAAGGGGGGTCCTGTACCATGTCTCGTACTGTATTATCGGGTGGGGGCGTTAATTAGGAGATATACGGTAGTCACTGCTTTAATCGTGTAGAAGGGGTGCACTTTACCGCGTCTCGTACTGTATTAGTCGCCCTTACAGAAGCGTCTATTAGAGCGGGAGCGTTAATTATGATGAATACGGTACATGCGTAGTTTATTAAGCTCTGCATATATATGTGATGCTTTAAATGTTATGCTTGAATAAGGAACATCTGTGATGTTCTGCATTGTTGATTCCGTTCTGAAACCCTGCATTTTATGCCAGTAATATACCAGCTTCTCATTACCACAGTAATTTAAACTTGGATTGACATGAAAACAACCCCCTTGCTGTTCAAACATATACAGGTGTTTTGCCTTAGGTTGGTCAAAATAAGTTTTTTTTTTTTTTTTTTTTAAACCTAGTTTTTTATCATCTTTGTTTTTCCTATGAAAGTACCAGTCGGTGTTCACCATTCTCAGGATTTCTGAAGAGAAGTCAGCTCACAGACTGTTCCTCTTCCACACAGCAGCGCATTCTGAATAGATCAGGGATCTGCAGCTCTGCGGCCGCATACGGCTCTTCCAGTAGCATTCCCTGTAATGGGATAGGGGCCAAATGGCTCTTTTAATAGTGAAGCTTGCAGACCCCTGGAATAAACGTAATAAATTTAGCTTTTTTGTAATGAAAATTAAAAAATTAAAAAAAACTAAATATATTTTAATAAAAATATTAAGCAAGCAGCGTGTTCCTGCATTATATGTTTAGAGGTTTTGTCTTCTGAAGATACCCCTTGATTTTTAGAATTGTCAAATTATATTTGCTACAATTATTAGTCACATTACCTTGTAGGACATGAATATTTACGCCAAGCTTAGTCACAATTACGGTTTTAGAATTTTTAATTGAAATCCTCCCCGCTGTGCCTTGTACTAGCCTATCCTAGTTAGTCACGGTGCCCTAAATTATTAGTCATACCTACCTTCCAGTACACGAATGTTTACACCTCTTAAAGATCATCGTAACACTTTAGCATTATTGATACTATTCTAGTTATTCATTTTATTGTTCTTGAATTGAAAAATGTACGCATATTAATATAAAAACTAGCTGTTGATGTCTTGAGGTGTGTGGCTGGCCTTTTCTTCAGTGCACAGTTAATGACACGTTGGTCGTTTTTGTACCTTCCACCTTTAGCGGAAACCTAATTGCATTTCTGAAGTTCATCTGCGGAGGCAGATTAAGGCGAGCACGATTGCTGTTACTTTAATCTGCTTGTCAGATACGAAAAGCCGTGGTTCTCTTAGCTGTGCAGCTGAGTTTTTGAAGCTGCGCTTAAAAATGCAGATGTAGTTTTTATTAGCGTTTTGTATTCATTTTACTGTGTTTTAACATTTTATTACCAATGTGAATTATTAAATTTGATGGAAAAAAAATACCAGAGGAAATTAAATGAGTTTATACAGAAGATTTAGTACAATGGTGCTGCCATCTTGTGGTTGTGTTAATGATGTACTACTGAAATACTGTATTATTTCTACATAGATAAATTACAATTATACATTTATTCACCCAATATCGAACCACTTATCCTGGTTGCGGTTGTGAGCTTGAACCTATCCCAGGCATTTTAGGGCACAAGGCAGGGTACATCCCAGACTGGGCGCTGATAAATTACATGACTTTAGAATGAACATAAGCTATTCATGTGTTTGCTGTAAGCAAACATTTACAAAAATAAAATTATTATTATAGTATGCATAATATGGTATATATCAAAAATGGCAGCAAAGGAAACATCATAAAATCAACATGAATGTTCAGGCTTCAAAACAGCCAGTTCCTCAAATGAAAAACTACAAATAAGTACTTGCTGAAGCTCAGAGTTACAGAGATGTTATTCGTCGCGGCAGCTGCCACTAATCCCGACTGGCCAGAGCCTGCATTATCCCTCTTTAAAATCATTAACGTGCGGTGACTGAGGAAAACCAGACGTATGCTGCCAGATTGGAGCACGTGGTCTGGTTTGATGACATTGTGCAGACTCCAATTCGCTGGTGTGAGGTGGCTTTTTCGGTGAATCCCCTGTAATGGGTGCAGTCATACTGTGAATGGGCACTTCTGTTTGACTTTTTGTGTTCACATGAAAATGACTAACTAATAATTAAAGACAGCTGCCTTCTAATTTTAATTGAAGAATGACTCTGAAAGAGGTGCACGTTTTATTGTGTCCTCTTAACATCTTTAGAAGTATTTCTTAGTGAAATTTTTGTGTTATTTCAAGTGATAAGTAGCAGATGCACAAACTCACTTGTTTTGCAGATATATGTGTGTGTGTGTCTGTGTGTGTCTGTATGTGCCCTGTGATGAGTTGGCGCCCTGTCCAGGGTGTCCGATGCATTTTGTACTGATGCTGCCAGGGATAACTGCAGGCTACCCACAACCCTGCAATGGATGGATGGATGGATGGATGGATGCATGGATGGATGGATGGATGCTTTTTAAAAACGTTACTCGTGAAAAGAAGAAATCTGTGTAGAAAACATAACTGAAGGCGTGATGTGTGTGTGACTTTCACATTTCTCCTTTATGTATATTCTCTGCTCTGTTTACCCATTCAGAATAGACAGGGTCTGGAATCTGGTACATCAGCCGTGATTATTTTTGGATTATTTTTTTTTTCTTTTTCTTCTCTTTCACTCCTAAATCCCATGAAGAGTTCAGTGATTTAAGGGGCTTTTCGTCTGTAAACAGGCCTTTATTGGTTGTTCAGAAAAGCATGTGACTTCTTTGCGTACAAATAAAAAAGAACTAAAGCAGAAACAACAGAGAATCCATCAGTCGTCCTAAAGTAAATAAATAAAGAAATAAATAAATAAACAAACATAAAGAACAAAGCACGCTGAAAGAGGAGCTTTGGATGGAGAGGATGAAATCCAGATTTTGGCCTTTGTCTCTGAGAGCGTTTTGTAAAGAAGCTTATGGCGCAATATCCTGATGGATAGGGTTTTTTTTTTTTTAAGCTTCTGTACATGAGTGATCATGGCAGGGAGGGAGTGAGCGTCTGTGTTAAATCTGATTGTGACGTCCCCGCACGCTAGGCGCTGTTGTTTGTCACTTTGAGCCCACCCACATGTTCCGTCGCTGCACGCGCTTACAAGATAAGATTCTGAGATAGTTCCACAAGGACCCGGGCTTGGGAATCCCATGCTCACGGCGTCTTGCGGAGCCTAGCCCTGGAAAACATCCGTTTTGCCTCGTGCGCCACTGGCGCCATGGAGAGTGGGTGCCCCTGCGTGCGCCCCGAGGCCCTCTGAGCGTGCAGACGACCAACGGCTTTGACACTGCAGACGCGGCAGCCGACCCAAGCGGCGCCCACAGCAGCCATGATCCCGACTAAAATGTTGGTGTACCGAGGGCCCGACGGGGCCATGCGCACTGAGACCATCCGTAGCACCAGGAGACGCAAGAAATCGTGTGGTGACTTGTTTCAGAATGGGTACAGAGTTAAGATGGGACACGGACAGGTTACCGACAAAGAGGACCAGGAGAGCTTGCGGCATTCGCTCTCTTCGTGCATTCGTGTCATCGTGTACTGGGGTAAGGTCGCAGAGGTCAGCACACCTGCTTAGCTGGTGATACGTTAGCAGGGGTGCACATGGTGGCTGTGTGTGTGTGTGTGTGTGTGTGTGTGTGTGTGTGTGTGTGTGTGTGAACGCGAGTTTGTGTGGGTGTGTATGTGGGGGGGGGCTGGATTGTGAGAGAGTGTGTGTGTGTGTGTGTGGGTGTGTGCCCGCGCGTTTGGCTGGGTGTGTCTGCGGGGGGGGGCTGGAGTGTGCGAGCGTGTGTGTGTGTGTGTGTGTGTGTGTGTGTGTGTGTGTGTGGAGGGGTGTTAATGCACCAAGCCTCAAAGCAACAAATTCAGTCTTTATCAGTAAAGTCTCGCTCTCAGTGAGATATTACATACACTTTACATTTTTTATATTGCTGTTTAGTAATGAATCTACTCATTAGGAAAGTTTTTATACAGATTAATTGGAAAGGAAACAGTTTTTGTTTTCAAGCGGTTCTGCAGGGTTTTATATTTTTTGTTATATATATATATTCTGTGTAAAATAACTTCGTATGTTACCTGAGGAACAGGGATGTAGTTACAGGACACTTATGTACAGTTCATGTAAATACTCCTATACTTTTAATTTGTGGGTTAAAATCAAGGAAATAAGCAGTAATATGACTGGTGTAGCTCATACTTACCGTTTCCTGCTATAAACCAAGATTTAAAAAAAAATGTATTGCAAATTTCAAGGCATTTTGTGGTGAGAGGAAGAGGAAGTTGTCAGAATTGTACCCCAACCAATCAGATGTCATTGCAAAGTCCAGGATGTCCTTTATACAAAAAAAGCAGGAAATGGGAGTATTACTTAAATCAGTTTAAGAAGAGATTCAAACCCATAATGTCTCCTACAGTTGACAGAAATGCTTAGGTAAGGTGATGAAGTGACGATCTGACTTTTAGCAAATCAGTTGTTACAAAACTACCTATTAAATACACCTACAAATGCCCACCAAACAATACTTCATTGTGCATTCATTGGCAGGAACATTTGGATATTTTACTGAAAGTGATTTATGGTGTATAATTTAGGGCGTCACATGATCTTTGCTCTCCTTTTTTCTTTCATTTCTCACGTCCCTTTACTTGCCTGCCATTTATTTTCGACGATATTTTCTACTTTCTGTAAATTTGTGCTGAAATCCCGGCTGTTTATGCTGTTTGCAAATTCAAATGCAACAAAGACGAGTCACTAATAAGAAGTTTTCAAAGATCCGGTCGTTATGAAAACTGGACGGAGACTCCCAGCAGCCAAGTGTTGCTGTTCCCGTTGTGTGTGTCTGAAAGCAGAGATCTAAGATGAGTTCCCTTTGCACTCCTGAAAGTTTCAGAGGTTGAATTTTTGTACAAATTCATGCTTGTGAGTGACCATGATGGTAAAGTGGTGTGGAACACAAGTGAACATTGTCTATGTTGAGATGGTGTGCTGGTCTAATATTCAGTCATGGATGGATATGTACGTAATATTCATCTACCTTCTTTACGTTAACATCAAGTGTAATCTTTTTCTATTGGTTCAAGTTCACATCTCGCATGTTATTGGCCGCTGAGTGGATGTGTGTAAAAATTGAGAAAAGACTAAGGTTAGCAGAATTGCAGTGTAAAAGTGACACTTCATTAAAGAAAATGTTAATAAATTCATCATTTGTCTTGTATGTATTAATGAAGAGGACACCAACATTTTACAGCTGGAATCTTTGGACTTCTGCATGGGTGTTTGAGCACAATACCCAAAATTCATCATATAGTACTTAATGAAGTGGTTGCAAATTTAACATTTGCGTCATTAGTTAAACTCGTTCAATCACTTAAGCCCACCTGTCTGTGCTCTAATCCCGGTTTTCATCTCTTGCCGTTTCACTGTTCCTGCCGACACATTAGCTTTCCTTGATTTGAGGCTGCGCCTTTTTATGATCCAGGTGTATTCATGGACGTGTACTGTGGTGAAAGGCTAGTGCTAGATGTTTATTTTTTTATGACTATCATTATATAGTTTTTTTTTCGTAGATTGTATTGTGTCTAAGTTTGAAAAAATTTAGCTAATGAAGGAAGTTCCATTGTTAAAGATGGATGAGCGTTTTAAAGGTACGATGATTCAAAGTTTTGCTGCGTTACCTTAGAATTTTGATTGGTTCAATAGAGAAATATACAGTATATTTATCCTGCAATGATATGAGGAGTGTGATGATACGTAGATATGACCTTTAATAACTTCTGTTAAATTCTTTCCCACAGGTTTAAGGTTTTTAAGGGCCTTAAGACTGATACAGTTTTCTGAAATTTTACAATTTTTGAATATATTGAAAACAAGGTAAGTTACTTTTCAATTTATTTCAGTTTTTTTTTCTCACATCCATGGATTTAAGGTTGTTAAATATTCAGAATTAGCACTGTACGTTTTAATTCTGAACACAATGACATTTGTATAGACTCCTAAACATGTAGTTTTTGCTTTTAAATAAATTGTAAAAAAGGAATTGTTATAAAGTTTGATATATTGCCCATAGAATTTTCATCCTTTACTTGTTACAGTATCGCAGGCAAAAAAAAAAAAAAAATCTTGAACCATTTTAATTTTGGTATAACTAATAATGAAAATAATTTTTTTTTTTTAATATTCTATTTTTGAGTCTTACTTTTAAGGCACACTAATAATACCATTAAAAGTACCCCGCTCATATTTGCTCACGGGTGATTAATTAAATTATAGTTTTCAGGATTAACTGTCTCCAGACAGTTTAGAAATGTTTTGAAATGATAAACTCATATTTTTTATGTAAAGTGATATTACTGTACAGTTGTATCGCTGTTCTACAGTGTCACTGTTATCTCCCTTATAAATATACTGGATGTTCCGAGAGAATTAATAACCATTGACTCTTTGTACATTATGGTCACACTTGCTTCTCCAAATAACACATTAGGATGTAAATATTTTCTTTTAAATTCATGCATAGTAATTCCTTTCTAAATTGTGCGTTTTATATGGTTCAGTTGAATACGTTTTCCAGCTCCCAAGACTAAACGCTTTTTCACAGATGTTAGAGCAAGCTTATCACTGAATACGGCGTTTCTGAATAATCCTACCCCTCCGTTTAGTCTGGGTGGAGGTGGGGTGTGGGAGATGCACCTGCGATTCACACATTACATCTCAGTCTAAAAACGCTCACCTTACATAGAGGGTAGACTTGAAAGGCAATTGGCAGTACCAGAAGCCTCAGTCAGAAGCAGTCTTGCTCGTAGCAAAACATTGCATAAAAAAAACGGTTGTAACGAGGCTGGACGTATGAATAGATTGCTCAAAATTTGATTCTACACATCACAGGATTGCAAACACTCTGAAAATAGTTTTTATCCTGTTTTCTTTTCCTCGTTATACCTGCTGTTGACTTGCTTTTAAATAGCATTGCTACACTCACTTTCAAAGCAGTATTGTGTACTGTAGATCTTGAGATAGTTTTGTAGACAGGTACATAAACACAACTATATTTTATTAGTTTATGTGGAAACTGCTAACATGCCCGTAGTGAACTGCTAAATACTTTATCATATATTTCCTCTTGAAATGTCAATTTTATAAAGGTCAGTGAGAGAAATTAAAGTTGTGTGATCTGGTTGTAGTTGTACGTAGCTAAAAACCTAATAAATTAAACATGATACTCATTTACCTTTGTACATATACTAGTTTCCACATATCAATGTTTCTTAAAATGGGTTAAAATAGTGAGTATCCTTAGGTTGTGTTTAGTGTTGAGAAGCTGTCTTATGTGCCCCCTTAGGCTGACACATTAAAGCAGGCCAGCAATGTCTTTGTCAGTGTGTTCAGCAGTACCAGGGTACTCAGTCCTTTTGATAGCCACAGAGGACCAGCACTTTCTGCTTTAGGTGTGTGTTTGCAGCTCTTGTGTTCGCTGATGTTCGTCAGGCTGTTTGATTAAATGCCTGACTTTCCCTATCCACAGCTCTTGTGTATAGCTCAGTATGGGAGAGGCCAGAGTACACAGTTATATTCCCTTACTTTCGTCTGTATTGCAGACCACGGTGTCAAAAATCCACTTGTTAAGCACCACTGAAAAATTCTGGGAAGTAGCTGAATGTTTTCTTTTCTATTTTTTATGAAAGGGCAGAATACACCAGATGTGGTTCGCTCCTGACTGAGTTGATATCTTTTATGGGTTCTGTTTTCCGCTTCACTGATCTGCGGCAACACTTAACCCATATTTATGTTAATTATACTGAGAATTACACTACCTGTGTGTGTGCTGTTCAGGCTGTCTAGTGCCGGATTATGGTGCCAATAGAGAGAACCCATTTTTAAAGGTTATCCAGTGCTCAGCGTGTTGTCAAATGTAACTCATGGAAGTATCTGTCTCTTTTAACAGCAATTCCATCAAGCTTGTGAACCTGTGTTCCATCTTCATCAGTACATGGCTAACTGCAGCCGGGTTCATACATTTGGTAAGTTAATAGCGCCACCTAGTTAGCACAAGAGAAGAGCGACGTTGTTTAGCCTTGCCGAGTATGTAAAGGCCTGGGCAAATCAGCTACCCTCTGCGCTAGCAGTTGTGCTAATGCATGTTTTCCCAGTTGCTTATGGGGTTGCGTCCCATGGCAGAATCCGTTAGATAGGGCACAGTTCTGCATATAACCACGTAAGCTCTATGTGACGTGTAAGATAAATGACTCTTCTCGAACATATATTGTGCATGCGCTGACGGGACTAATTTGTTGTGAAAACATAATTCAGTTTTCAGAACCATGGTGCATACTTTGGACGTATAACTGAACTGCCACTTGATGGCAGCATTATCATTGGGTTAGAATACAGCCATGTGTACTCCTGCTGTTGGATGTTTTTGACAGGAAATATTGTAGCGACCAGTGCATGTGGCAGTGGTTTGGCTGCAATGACGGGGTCAAGACGAATCCAATTAGCTCCCAGAGCTAAAGGCTTGAGTCTTTTGGCTCAGTCGGCTAATACTCCTATCTACGTTGTGCAGACAACCTGGGTTCGAAACCCAGGCACTTCCTTGGTCCGTTACAACGCTATTCTTTCTGTGTATAAAAATTAACCATTACACTGTGCCTTGTTGTATCCATTGCAGGTTGCCATTGGGTTATCTGTTACATAATTTTGGCAGAATGTTCGTGTTTGAATATGCAATACTTTCACGTATGTTACAGGTGGAAAATTCAGGAGACCCTTGGGAAAACTTCCAGAATTCCCAAGCGCTTTCCTACTGGGAATGTGTGTATCTGCTCATGGTTACTATGTCCACCGTTGGGTATGGAGATGTGTATGCAAAGACCACGCTTGGCCGACTTTTCATGGTCTTCTTCATCCTCGGCGGTTTGGTAAATCATATGATGTACTTAATGTCACCTGTATTTAATTTCCTTAAAACTTGTATGGCTTTAGTATTTAAAAAAAACATAGTACATGGTGCTACATATTTGATATTCATGACGTTATATATGGTACTTTGTCCATAATGTTATTTGTTTTGACGGTAGATGTATTATGGTATAAATGAGTACTAAAAGCAATACGTTTGAATTATGAAGTTAGATACATTATGATAACATACAATCATACACCAATAAGTATTTTATTTCATAAAGCACTGTATTATGGTGTCCACTACTAAATTTGAATGTTTTTTTCAATATGACAATGGAACTTGCAGCTTTTTAACTAAAGGCTGTGCGGTTTCAGGGGACCCCGCCCTTTCTTTGCCCGTTCCCAAATTCCAACAAACACTGTGACAGTGGGACAAGAGATAGTGCCGTCTGAGAGGTCCTGCAAGGCGAAGCAATCGGCAGAACAATATAGTGCATCAAGGGTGGCTTTCTGATCATTTTAACAAAATGCACACAAGCCCAGTCGTGTTCATTTATTTCTGCCCCAGTGCTGTTTTTAAAATTTTTAATCGGCAGCACACGGAATTATTTCCATGTAGGAGTTACGTTGTAATTGAAGTTACGTTTCACGGCAGGGTGTTTCTGTGCTGCGCAGAGGAGTTTGGGTTGGAATCAGACAGGGGATTTATCAGTTATCAGGGTTCACGTGTGTCTTATTTAGCAGTATTAGTAATGGACCGTAATGCGTTTTTGCAGATCATCAGGCTGTACTATTCAGAGAAAACTGGCATTCGTGTTTGTTGGACAAAACATGGCATATAGTCCCCCCTCCTCTGTCCCACCTTTCAGAACTTTTTTTAAACACAGTTTGACAGCACGTCAACTGTTGGATTAAAAAAATATATATTAATAACTCTGTCCTTCCCTTTACCTACGTCAAAACCCACATCGGTTAAAACTGGGGCTTTGTCTGACAAGACATCTCTTTTTTTCCGCCACAGAAACGAAATTTGGTCATTCAAGTACGCTAATTAATGTCGTTTGCGACCACATTTATATACTTTAAATGCACGTACGTTTTAGCTTCCCCAGTTTGTCACACTACATTTTAAAATACTACAAGCACTTAAAATGGTTTTGATCCGTCCAGGAAAAAGTCCCTTATTTCCTTTTATTTTATTTTTAAAACCAAACCTCTGAGATAAATCTTTGGACTGATGTATCCCCTCCCCAGCTTCGCCTATCTGTTTTAGTCTTTTCTTCTGTTTCCTATCTTCTCCTTAGGCCATGTTTGCCAGCTACGTCCCTGAAATCATAGAGTTAATAGGAAACCGCAAGAAATACGGTGGTTCCTATAGTGCGGTTAATGGGAGAAAGTAAGTATTCGGCGAGGCGCCGCCGCCTCGGCCGCTGTAGAGCACTCTGCATGCCGTTTTCTTTTTGTGTTTCACGCATGTAGGCCATGTTCGCTCGGTACGTGCCCGAAATTGCCGCTCTCATCCTTAATCGGAAGAAATACGGAGGGAGGTATAACTCCACCCGGGGCAGAAAGTAAGTCCGAAAAGCAGGCAAGGTGGTGTGGCTGTGTGACCTCCCCCCCCACCCCCTTCCTGCCCTACCGTGTGGGGTTCTGTTGTAGTATGGGGAGCCGCACGTCCTATGACACGTGGGACGATGCATCTCGCAGTTGGGGGGTGAAAACGTCGCACTTTGGCCGGAGACCTTGGCCGTGAGAACGTACGTGTCCTGCTGCTGCCTTTGTGTGTGTGTGTGTATGTATGTGTGTGTGTAGTTTAATCGTGTCCTTTTTTGCATTTTAAATTCATGTTTTTCTGCACTTTAGTTGTGTGTCTGTGAGCTGCAGGCTTGCCTTTACACACACTTTCCCCCATCCTAACTATGTTAATGTTTTCGTAACCCTTAGACAGACACAACATTGGTCAATAAAAACGCATGTATTTCTCACTCCAAACCAGCTGGCAGTTTATAGTCCTACTGATTTTTATGGTCACACTTACTGTTTTCTTTACCTACAATTTTACTTTTGACTTGAAGATCCTTTCCTCTTATAACGTGCTTACAAAATCAGTTCATCTGCAGAACGTTTTGTTGTACATGGGGCATTTGATTGCTTTTCGTCCCTGCACTTTGCGCACGAGCAGTTACGACCCGTGCACATCTCGCGCACGTCTCCCAGCGGTGACGTCACTGCTCGGGCGGCCGCTTCTCACGCGGATTCGTTCTAACGTCCGTCAGTTGGTTTGGCAGTTCTGTGGAACGCTTGAGACCGCATTCGCTCACGTGCGCGTCTCATCATTACACTTAAAAAGCGGGGGGGGGGGGGGCGAAAGTCACCCGAGACCCCATTAGCAC
>JABJVR010000036.1:3399281-3424178 GCA_025773905.1 Chitala chitala | reverse complement strand
CCCCCCCCCCCCCCCCCCCCCGCCCCCCCCACAACCACACCCCCACCCGGGGGGGGGGGGGGGCCAGAAAGACTCCCTCGAACCCATTAGCACCACTTAAAAGCTATTTTTATGTCATTGAAATAAGAAGAATGAAATGCTGTGCTTGGCTTGTGTTCCCCAGATTGCTATCCAGTCCGTCGCTCAGATGACGGCTTGTCTAAAACAATGAGACCTCGGAAGCACATGGCTTTATTTAAACTAAGTCTCTGCGTCGTGTGCATTCGTATGATATATTAAACACTAAGTTAAAAACAGAACTTTAGGCAGAAGATGTGGTTACAGTATTTAAATTTGGACATGGAGCTATACTGTCTGTTGATATCCAAATGTAAACATCTAAAACGCCTGAAGGAAAATTTAATAAACAAAGTATAATATTTAAATGTAATTATTTGTGGAACTTTCATTTTTTTTCTTCTTCATTTAATCAGTTAGTCCTTCAAATGATAAATTCAGAAATATTGTATACTGGTCAGAAAGACAACTGCTTTGATATAATAGGTGCAGGTCTACTGTGTATAATTTTACAGTTTTATCAGAACCATTACCAGTTATGTTGTACTGTGTCAATGGTTGTTTTCAGTGGGGTTGGGGCAGACTTTTTTTTTTTTTTTTTGCAAGTAACTTCATTCCACAGCAACTCTCAATAAACCATTTTAGAATTTAATGAATATTGCACAACACACCAGATGATACTTTCTGCAGAGTAAATTCTACTTTTACAGCTAAATGAGATGACTTGTCTGTCTTTCAATTCTTTGTTCAAGATCTATAACATGGGGTACTGTAACGGGTTCACCTCAAGATCTATAACACGGGGTACTGTAACGGGTTCACCTCAAGATCTATAACACGGGGTACTGTAACGGGTCCACCTGAACTGTCTAATCATTTTGCTGGCCACACAGGGTCATGCGTTAAAGAAAGTACGTAAATTTTTATATGGGTAAAATGTATGCTAGTTTTTAGGGTTACACTGTGACTTATTTAGCTAATGGTTTATGACCATGCAGAAAGTTAGTCTTTCTTCTCCTGTTGTGCATAAATATGAAGATCAGTAACTTTCCCCCTGTATGTAACTTCTTGTGCTGCACAGTGTCTTTGTTTGTTTGTTAACCATAGTTATTCTGTTAGACATATTGTATGGGAACTTGGGGAAAATGTGAGCAAAACCGTTACCAGCACCCTGGACTTTGCAGAATATTTTACGTATTGATACAAACAAACAAACAGAAAAAAGTTTGGCAAATGAAAGTAGGTGTCGACTGGAAATTCAGTTTAACATTCAGCCCAGTTTGCTGAGTGGGAATACAGTTGTTAGCATAGATGTACACTTTCAGGTAACTTTAAAAATTGGGCAGGTTGTTCTGGGTTTCCACAGATAAGAACAGTATAGAAGTCAGTTTTTGTATAATGTACAGCACACATATTATATAATTTTTTTATATATTATTTTTTGCTAAGGACAATACTGGAAATTGTAACATCAACTGCAGTTACCGTGACAGTCCATGTGTGTGTCTTTGGATACATGACCATAAATTACAGGCAGTAATGCTCTCGGTCATCAAATGCTGGAGTGTTTGAGGTTGAATGTGCTGCATCATTAAGTTCTGCTTCTCTCAGCAGCCGACTGTGTTTACCTTCTCAGCAGAAAGTGTTTGCTAATGCTCAGCTCCTCTGCCAGAATAAAAACAGGACCTACGATGTTTTGACACGCGCAACTGAGAAATAACGAACTGTCCGTTACTGAACTATGAAACTGCAGAAAATTATTATGCCGTTTCTCTGCGGCCGAAATCCGCCCCAGGGTCACAGTATAAGTTTCTACAAAACCTGACCGATTGCTACTCCAGAACTTAATCATCAGTATTGGTGATAGTTGTTTCCCAGTCATCTGGCTGTACCAATAACATGAAGGCATTAAGCACTATCTAAACCAGAAAATATACATAGGTCATGACTTTTTTGATGCCTTTCTAAAAGCATAAAGTGTTAATTATTCTTTAAACAATTATTGCAGCACGTCACTTATTTTATACTACATAAACTCTGTAATTGAGGAAAATATATGCAACATCTTTAAAGATTTAACAAGAGTCCTTTTTTAAGGAGTTTTTTTTAAGGCAGTTAGCCATAGTCATGACAAATGTAAACTTCAGGCCACATAACTCCAGTAGATAGTATCCGACCCTGCAGTCTGAACATGTGAGTACAGTGTGTTGGATGTCACATCCTCTCACCCACGGAGGAGAGGGGATCAGCAGTCTTCCACTTCATTTACATTCCCAGGGTGATAAATGCACAGCGGGGGTGGGCTGTAAAGAAAGTAGTCCCCTAAATCCGTTTCAGTAGAGCTACTGTTAGTCAGACATCTCAGGCAAAGCGGTACTGGAGTGGCCATGCAGAGTGAAGTTTGGAGGCTTGTTACATATAAAGACCTTCTGTAATTTGAGCACAAACTTGTCTCCTCTCTAAACAAAAGTCTGCAGCCCAGATTGTGTGTCAGAACAGACACGTTCCTCCTGGTGTTGTGGAGTTGAATGGGTTTCAGGCGAGATGATGAACACAGCTCTGTGCAGACTGGCACAAACCCAGATACTCACAAACTGCCCTTTGTGCTGAACTCCCCAGACCTTCACTCGGGAGGGGGGGGTTGTCTTTGCCTGTAAATGGAGCCGAGGGTGTAATCATAGCGTAATGGTGCCTTGTAAGGTCATGACCTTGGTGACAGTTCAGAAATATCCAAGAAAACATTTGGCGTTTTATAAAAGTCAAGGCGAAGACCCGAGTCTTAAAATATCTGTGAAGGCCCCTGCATGAATGAGTTTGGGGCATTGGGGTTTAGTCTGGGATCAGTGGATGTTCAGATGTGCAGCAGAATACTGCACAGACACCAGCCCGTTTAACTCTCCCAGATGTGTTTTGTCGTTATTCAGCCTGGGAGATGTAGTTTCATATGGAGGAAGAATGAAGCGAATTCTTCAGATTAGCCGTAAAACAGGCTAGGGACATACAGACAAGAAAAACACTGACAAACTAAGATACAGACAAGATAAACAGACATACTAAGATACACACATGAATACAGACAAGATTAACTATGAAGTGAGCAGCTCCATTTTCTTTACTTCCTCATCCCTGTACATGATCCCACTTTTCAGTCGTTAGCACAGGAATGGTTCCTAACTCAATTCAGTGGCTCAGTGGTTAGCACCGCTGCTTCATATCTTTGAGGTTGGGGATTTGACTTCCGGCCACTGGGATGCACAAGCCAGAGCATGTTGAGTGCTGATCCTAAGCCAGGATGAAATGGGAGGGTTGTGTCAGGAAGGGCATCTGGTGGGAAAAAACCTATGCTAAGTCAATGTGGCTCTTGTTAACCGGATACTGGTTGATCTGGTGTAGTGTGCCCCCCACCCCATCTGAAACTTGACTATTGCTGCATGTTCTTCTGGACGTGGGGATGGGACACTGGGCACTTACAAAGGCTGTAAATATGTACCAGCTGGAACAAAATTAATTTGTGTGACGTAAAGGCTTTTTAAAAAGACTCGCTGTGCTGATTTGATTGTCCGTTTATAGTGGATATGATCATTTATCTGCTTAATTCTGTGCCAGATTTGGTGTTCATAGTACTGACTGAGCTGAACATTTGTTTGGTCTGATTTGAGTAACCTTTTGGTTTATTGCCCAGTAATTAGTTAATTTGTTTCTTGTGAAGTACGATAAATGTTGTTTGCCTTCAAAATATCCCTGAATTAAATTTCACAAGCTCAAAAAAGTTCAAAATTTTAAGAGGGGGAAAGAATTCTGACATAACTGATTTCGATGTAATAGCTTTACATACACAGTACAATACAAAAGCTGACATCAACAGATTGCTGTTGTAGCATCATTTGATTTGATTATTCTTCAGGTTGAAGTAGTTGTGTAATATTAATTAAATCTCTTACGATAATTCTTTTTTATTTTATAGGCACATTGTGGTCTGTGGTCATATAACACTTGAAAGTGTGTCCAATTTCCTGAAAGACTTCCTCCACAAGGACAGGGATGATGTCAATGTAGAAATTGTTTTTCTTCATAAGTAAGTACAGCAATTAAACACAATTATAAGATATTGAGGATTTTGGGCCAATCAGCACGTTGGTTTAGTGATAGATTGTGGCCTTGAATATCTTCTCATGTGGTAATGTCCGTGGTTTGTATGAACTTGTAAATGAGTAAAAGGGTGGATTACCATTTAAAAACGCCTTTCATAGAGTTGTTCCTAGGAAGGATTGTAAATCACCATACCCAAACTTGGAAAAACAATTAGTGAGACATACGCAGCCAAATGAGCTTAAAGAATCGTCTTTTTAATAATATTCACTTCTTTAAATATTCAAGATGGCGTCACTGTAAATGCATTGTTGAAACTTTGCTCTAACGGCCTGCACTTTCCCCGTGACAGTATTTCCCCGAATCTTGAGCTGGAAGCCTTATTTAAGCGTCACTTTACTCAAGTCGAGTTCTACCAAGGATCGGTTCTCAATCCGCACGACCTGGCCCGAGTAAAGGTAAAAACCGCAAAGGTTGTGTGACGGGAAATATTTCTGAAAACCTGCGTTTAACACATAACATTATGCTGCTTTATGTCCATTTGCTAATTTTGTGTGGTAATTAGTAATTGACTTCCCATTACCTTTGTTGTAATTAGCTAATAGTAGTTGATTTGCCATTGATCGCTGGGCTTTTTGTGTACCGCTCACCCTCCCTGTTCATAGCTGGGGCTTTTCTCTGTTATTCACTTACTCTTAGCAGGACTTTGCTTTTCCCCATCTGTGTTGATAGCTGGAATTTTTCTCTACCATTCACCAACTTGTTTGATAGCTGGCATTTTTCTCTGGCATTCACCTGTTCTTTTGACAGCTGGAATTTTTCTCTACCATTCACTCTGTCCTTTGATAGCTGGCATGTTTCTCTACCATTCACCCTCTCTGGTATCTCTCATGCTCAGATAGAGTCAGCAGATGCTTGCTTGATATTGGCGAATAAGTACTGTGTGGATCCTGATGCCGAGGATGCCTCCAACATCATGAGGTAAGCACGGCCTCCTGACTGACTCCTGCCATGGAAGATGAGCAAAAGCCGTTTGACTGTGTCATGGGGATGCGCTACTTCCTGTTCCACAGCGGTGACTTTTGTATCCACGTGACAACCATTACCACTTTGGTAAATGTGATGCTTTGGTGCCACTTCAGTGACTTTAACTGGAGATGTATTTGAGGATAGAGAGACTTGAATGAAAGTAAATTATGACCAAACCACCTCCTTTGTCAGAATGTTTGCCCATAACAAATTTGTCAGGCGTATGGGGTGGGGGTTGCACTATGATTTAGAAATGTGATTCATGCCACCACCCCCCCCCCCCCCATGCAACAGCAAACTATATGTCTAAGGTGTGATGGAGTTAAGCTGAGATGTCAGCTGAGTGTTTTGAGGGACGTACACATGCATAAATAGAAAGGCCTTTTTACTATTCCAAGAGAAACAGCTACTGCTACATGGCTCTGGGGTGACCACAGATAAGGTGAAGAAGATGGCAGCTGTCTTTAGGTGTATTCCGTGCCATGTTAAAAAATTTTCTTTCTGAAACAGGGTGATTTCCATCAAGAATTATCATCCGAAGATACGAATAATTACGCAAATGCTGCAGTATCACAATAAGGTGAGGACAAAAATAATATTAATAACTCCACTTTGTTTTAATTGAGTTATTGTGTTGTTGATTTTCTTAAGCACTCCAGAGCATTGTGTTATGGTAATAAAACTTTCTCGGGCGAAAGATAATAGTTTGAAGTACTTTTTTTCCCCGTTCTGCAACTGCAGGCCCATCTGTTAAACATTCCGAGCTGGAACTGGAAGGAGGGCGATGACGCGATCTGCCTTGCCGAGCTGAAGCTGGGTTTCATTGCCCAAAGCTGCTTGGCCCAAGGTCTTTCGACCATGCTTGCCAACCTCTTCTCGATGAGATCATACATCAAGGTATTGTCACCGTCCGTTAAAACCCGGCTGTCGGATTTCCATTCCTCCTCTGGCTCCAATAAAAGACCAAAAAAAAAAAGACTGCAAAGAAAACTGCGTGCCTGGGATGTGACAACCACTCGTTTAATTTGCGCTTGTTGCACATTATTTAGCGAGACCGCTAGCAAGCAGTTGCCCAAATGTGTGAGACATGATACTCCCCAGTAAATCAGGACGCAAGACTGCGTATTATCGTCCAGGCAGCATAAATATCTGTGGGAAATGGTTTAGTTTTTTTTTTTTTCTCATGATTATTATGAAGTCATTTAAGTTTTTAGTGCCACTGAGGTAGACAGGAATTAGCGGTCGGACTTCAGCATTAACCATGCAACCATGTAGTTCTCTGACAGAACAGAGCAATTTGAACCCACGTCTCTTTTTTAAAGCCTGAACCCAGCATCAAAACCAAACATTATTTTTAGCAGAGTCCATACCAGCCCTGGTCACGTTCTGATATGAGAAACAGATGTAGAAGTACTCAGTGCGTCTGATAAGCAAGCTGCAGAAATACAAAAGTTTCTCTAATTTTTTACATGCTTAAAGTGTGCTCACCATATGTTAATATATTGTAATGTGGCACCCTGTCCAGGTTGTACTTCTTCCTGTCTAATTCCAGAGTCACATAAATTCATTTAATACTTTCTTTCTGGCTTCTTCACTAAGGCAAGCGTGTGCACATGCAGATTCAGTGGCCAATCAGAAACAACGTTATATTGGACATTAATCTGATTGGCTGTGCAGAGCTTGCCATTATGGTTGTTGTGTGGTAAACATGTAAACGTTAAGGGCATAGGTTGCATTGACCATATACGCTAGGAAGCTCATCGTCCAGCAGCGTGACCTAAAACGTTTATGTTAAATTTTTCCGAGCAGCCAAGTTATCGAACCCTTGAGGAAGGTCATTACCGTAACTTTAAGCATACATATTTCTAAATTTGTACGAGTGGTTGAGACAGTATTTCAAGCTTGTTTTGGTCAAACTAAATCTGTGGTTCAAAATAATGTACAGGGAGAACAGTTCCTAGTTCAGTTTGGCTGGATGCTGTAATCTGTAATTTAAAACAAACAGAAAACCAGAATGATAGACCTGTGGCATTCCAGTTTTTGGTTTTATACCACATATGTAATCTTTTTATTTTCTGTTTGGCAAGACATGAAACAGAGTTCATGCAGCCAGACGAAATTACAGCATGCAAGTATCATAAAAATATAGGCTGTAATGAGGCATTCAAAAGTGTTAGAATGACTGATTTTTGGAGCAATTAAAACATACCGTTAGTGTTTTCACATGCTGTTTTTATTCAGAATGTTTCGACATTTCACAACTATGCAGTAAATGACACAGAATTAGCGTTCCTTCTACAAGTTAACTAAGGCATAACATGTGAGCGGTTGATATTTCAGATGTTTTAAAACGTGAGTTCTAAGATGCCTTTTTGTGGATGTACAAACTTTATGATAGAGTGTAATAACCAGGTTGTTTATGGCACATAAACATATATCGCGTGAAAGGCAAGACGTGCGAGTTGCGTGTTTTCACACAGGGGAGTACTAGAGACAGTCTGTCGTGGGTGATTAGAACAAACATACAGATAGTGGACCAGAACAGCACTCCAAGGTGATAATGAGACAAATTCCCAAACGGCGTTAGATCACACCAGCTGTGTCAAGCAGAACACACTGCGGAGATGGGCGACGGATAAAACTTAATGATACATCTGGATTTGTAGTTGACATGTTACCATCACATAATTGGTTTCAACGTTCATCAGACTTTCGTCTTTTGATATCTGATATTTTGCGAATTAAATGCCATGTTTTTGTGTAGTTTAACAAGCAAACACATACACAAATCCGAAAGCACTCTTGCCAATATGAGCAAGGCAATGTTTCTCAGGGGCTACATTTGTGGATTCTGTTTTTGACGGTGGGGAAAAAACAGTCGGGATAATTACACGCCGTTTCTGGGTTTGTTATCGACAGGAAAATTGGAGCTGGAGTGCTTTGCGTTTTCTGAAGCGACAGTGAAAACTTATGAAAATAAACACATGGTGTTGGCAGGATTAAATGCAAATGTATCTAGCAGAATGGACACTGCAGTGGAGCTGAAGGAAGTAATTGTTAAGGAAAAAATGATGTGAGAATACAACTGGAGTTGGGGAGTTTAGATCTGCAGTGACGGGTCACACGTTTGTACAGTATAATTTAGGAAGCGGAGATAAGTTAAAATGCCATTTGCTTAGAGGTAAATGACAAGGCACTTCTATTAGCAGGCTCTCGAGATGTTGGAGAGAGGAGGTAGCTTGTATGCATTGCTTTTATTCAAGACAACGCGTAGCTTCCTCATGAGCTGAAGTGCATCTGTAACAGCAAAGGTGTGTTTAAGCAGAGCTGTCAGCAGAAGCCTGAGTCCTGCCGCCGTTACTGAAGATGATGGGGTTACTGTTTATCAATGCATTTGCTCCTCTGTGGGGGGTATCTGGTGATACAAACTGGCTTTGCACCTTAAGTGTTAAGTGGCCTGCTGTATCCAGACTGCCTGTATGTCCCCATTAGAAGTGTGTCGTAAGAGCTGAACGTTTCCAGACTTGCAATGCACTGATGAGGCGCTCACGGTTTACCTGATAAATCACAAAATGCAACACGCCTTAGCGGGACTGTTTCGGTCTGCATAGGTGCTCCACGCAAGGCTTTCTATGCCCCCCCAAAAAATTATGTGAACAGTGCTACACTATGTGGGGAACAGTTTTGAAAATGTAAACATGCCAAGCCTGTTTAATATATACAGCATACATGCAGGATAATATCTGGTTAATTGCATAGTTTACTGTGTCACAGGTAATAAGTTTCAGACTTGTTTTAAATCCCTGTTCAGATTGAAGAGGACACATGGCAGAAGTACTACCTGGAAGGTGTAGCGAACGAAATGTACACGGAGTACCTATCCAGCGCTTTCGTGGGCCTGTCCTTTCCCACGGTGTGCGAGTGAGTAACGTTAATGTCTGTCCTGCCTGGCCTTCCCATCACTGCTCTCACGATTAATAAGGAAAGGGCCTCACTTCTGGGTCAGTTCTGCGCACAATATGTTCAGTACTTTTTCCACAATATGTTCAGTACTTTTCCACGGGTAACTACGCCTAAGTCTTTCAACAGCACGATAATTATACAGTTGTGCTCCTAAATTTTATATCCCTGGCACTGGTATTTGTGTAATTTTGGTTATTATTGTGACTAATATAATACGTGTTAATTTTTCCTGATGGCAAATATTTTTATTTGTGTACCATTATTAAAATACAAGACTTTACAAATTCTGCCTGGAAGATACAGATTAATGAACATGCTTACTAATAAGTACAGCTGGCTTTTGTCACTTCTTTCTTTTGTAGACTGTGTTATGTCAAGCTCAAACTATTGCTGATAGCGATCGAATACAAGTCAGATCAAAGGGAAAGCAGGTAAGGTTGTAATTAATTTCCAGTGACTAGATCAAGTATTTTCCCTGCAAAATAATTTTTACAAGATCTTTTCTTGTTTAATTGTTGATTTTTGTCACCCACCCTTATAATGACTATATTGTAATTATTCCTACAGATCTGTACTTGTTTTGGGGTTGGACTGTTCACACATACAGAATATACTTAACTCATACATATTATTAAAACACCCATAAGATGTGTGTTTCTTGTTCACTGTTTATAATGAAGGCGTATGTGTGTATGCATATATATGTGTGTGTGTGTGTGTGTCTGTGTGTGTCTGTGTGTGTGTGTGCTGACTAACTATTGATGGATGGTGACTAATCAGGCTGAGTATTTATTCTTAATTTACTAACACCTGCACCTGCTAATAAGTAGAGTAAAATGTGGCTGTATACTATTTATTTTTTTATTTATATGTGTATTTTACATGCAAATGTTTTTTCAACATGGTTCTTAAAGTTACAGGTTTGTGTATTTGCGTTTTAAAACATTCAGTTCTGTTCTTCAGATAAGTGAATTACGCTGTGAATTACCACTGGTCTCACGCTGATTTTTAAAAATCTATTCTTATAGCCAGTTTAATTATTTGTCAAACTTTACACTAAACTTTATGTAACCTAGAGTTTTTGTTCTGCTTATTTATGATTTTAAACATGTAGGGCAGTCCACTTTTTTGTTGTACATGTTGAAGGACAATCAAATTTTCTGTTGACTGCTTACAGTAGCCTACGTTTGTAAATTATTAACTCAGTACACACTTTTTGTGTCTTAATTTTTTGTGCATTTTTTCGTTTGACTTGGCTACACACAAACGGTGTCAGTTAAACACAAACAGCAGTTTGTTGTTCCAGATGTGCTTCTCTGCGGGACTGACAAAAGTGACTGTCCTTGATGGTTAATTTGGCAGCCAAACAAATAAAATGCACAAAAGAGATGATCGACATTTAAACGAACAATGTTTTGAAATACATTATTATAATAACCCAGCCTTAGAGACACTGACCTCCTGGCACTATTGTGTTTGATTTGAAATGTTTTTCTTGTTGTTCACAGAGCCAGAAAGCGGTATGCCCTCTCCATAACCTATCCTACAAACCTCAGACCTATCTTCACTACTTTAGATCCTCCAGCTTCACTATAATCCAGAATGTCCTCTCCCCCACACTATGCCAATTTCTCACGTTGTTTCCTATTGTGGTCATCGTGCCTAATGCACTAACTTCTTTGCAGGCAGAGAAAGAGAATAGTTTCTTTTTTTGACCAGTGTCAGTGTATCCAGGCTGACACCAACTTTGTCATTATTACTTCTTGTTTGCTATGTTTGTTTTCTGTGTGTTTTCGTTTCCTTATTTGTTTATTGTTACGTTTTTCACGGTCCGTCTGTCTGTTCGTTTTGGCTGCTGTCCACCTGTCAGTGGTCGTCAGGCGTTAATGTACGCATTCTTTCTTTGTCGAAAAAGTAACTTTTTGTGGTGTTTTGTCTTCTCTTTGTGGACAGAAAATTTAATTAATATACAATTACATGGAATTTTATCGAAAGTAACCAAGTCAAAAAACTAAATCGGAATTAAACGTTAAAACGCTGAACTTTTTACGTTCATTGTTTTTGTTGCCATGTTAACGATGATATAAGTGTACCTCGCTTTTCACTAATTGTGCCATTTTACTTTGTTGGCCTTAATTGCATTAACTCACTTGGATTTTAGTTTTTCATAACGTGTTCCGTCCATTAAAGGCTTTGGAGGCGAGGCGACACGAACGTAACTTAGTAGCTTTCCGATACGCCCTCTGAGAGCTAGCCTGACTCCTTCCTTACTACAGAACCTGACATAATGTCTTCGTTTTCAGTCCCGCAGTCCATCACAGACATGTTCTGTGCGTGTGTGTGTCTGTCCCTGAGGCTGCATCCCAATGCTTGTGTGTCGCTGAATTGCTGTCCTTCAAGCGATGTCACTTCCTGTCAGTTTGGTGTGTTACGATCCAACTGCAGAGAAGTTACTGCACCTCTCGGCCTCTGTGCGCTGGGTTGTGAGAGCACTGCATCTCCTAGGCCTCTTATTTTAGTATATTTAGTAACTGCATGCTTAAATATATTGTGACTATCTGTGCTATATTTCTTGTGTTTCCCACAATATGAGGTTTTGAAGTGGTTTTTTTGACTTCTAAATTTTATTCAGCATTTTACAAAATGCTAAAAGTGAAGCAAGACATGTGATCGACTGAATTTGTATTAAATATTTTTGCTCAGAAGCGCGAAAAAAATCTCAAATTTGGGGAGCATTGTCATTTACTGTGCCTTTCTTTTTCGAGCATGATGCTTGTTCGTAATATTCATTTTAATGAGCCTTTTTGTGAGTTCCACAAACCGTCCTTCAAGAGCCCAGACGAAAGCTCAGAAACGGCGATTCACTGAGCCCGCCTTGTCTGGGCACGTTGAAGTGCGTTGGCTGATCCGTGATTGGTTAACAAAGTGTCACTTTCTTCTGGGCTTGCTCACCCTGCCAATTGGCTGCCTGTTCTGTTTGTCAGCTCTCACGGTAACCAAGGAATTCCATCATTGATGATTCCTTTTCATAGGCAACCATTAATGAGTGCTGTTGTCTTGTTACACTCAGTCTAATTAATGGGGAATGATAGTGTTGCAGAACAGCCTTTTCCATTGCATAAATTCTGTGTATTGAAAAATCATTTGGCTAATAGTGTTAAACTTGGTGTGCAAACAAGTGACTCTTTTCCATTACATATCTTAAGGTTTTTAATACCAAGATAATACAGCTATCTCTCTGAGAGCCGTTCAGCGTTTTTTGCTAATGATCTTGGACTTCGCTGTGCTTTTTGTTTTTCTTTCTTATTTTTCAGTAAAAATCAGAACCACATTTACTTTTTGAACAGGCGTTCTGAAGTCTGGAGACAGAACAGAATATCTACACCGCTAGTGTGGGCTTCACTTTAGAAGAACACTCAGAAAGTGCCTTCAGTACACTTTTTAAAATTTGTGGGGTGGGCTGTTCATTCCCTTGCATTTCACCATAATAATTCAGGCATGAGGATTCCTGAGCAGACGTTTTTTTTTCCACTGCCATCTTTTTGCTGCACTTCTATGGCTGAGTGCCGGGCACAAAAGTCCTCTGTATTGGCAGTGTTAGTCGCGCTCGCGAAGCTAGGTAAAGCAGATCCCGCTTTGGTGTGCACTGTCTGTCTGTCCTCCTGCTTCGAGGTGTTAAAATGTGTTAACTCGGAGTGTCTCCGCAGTGATGCTGGCAGACGGAAGCGGCAGCCTGGACTTTCATCCCGCTAATGCCATACATATATTAATGTGCCATCATGGTGCTAAAATCTGATTACAGCAAACCGCCGGATCACAGCACCCTTTCATGCTTTGTTTCATATATCTGTGTGTACCATTCCTCTTCATTAGAGCACTTTAAATGTGGGTTATAAATTATTCTAGTTGACATATGTTGTTCTGTTTTGATCGAGCAGCACCATCATCAACCCGGGAAACCATGTTAAGATGCAGGAGGGCACCCTGGGATTCTTTATTGCCAGCGACGCCAAAGAAGTGAAGAGGTGATGGTTCCGCTCGGTCGTGTGGTGGAACGTGATGTTCGGAGTGTCGGTTTATGGCCGAAAAGACGACACGATCGTACGGGTCCTCTTTTGTGTCAAACAAAAAATAGCACCTGCAGCTGTGCAGTACCACAAGTGTAGATCGAAGCGCAAAAATTATTTCCCGAAGGACCGTTTAGCCAATTTTTGATTTCTGTTGTGTTCTTCCAAAGGTTTAACTTTGTTCAATGGGGTGTGACTGCTGCCTTAGAAAAGTGATGTTGAACATGCATAATGGTATTTTAAACGTATTTTGCACCCTAACCTGAACACCCACTTCAGCTTCTCCAGACTGGCTCTTTTTTTCCTGTTGTTGTCTGTTCCACGCAGGACAACAATACTGTGCGCCAAAATCTGCAGTTTTTGCGTATAAAAATGTGCAAAGATGAATTTGAAGCACCTTGACCTGTTTGCCCAGCAAAAAATCGCAGCATCACTTCTGTGTTTCAGTTTGTTTTTAATTCCTCAGTGATGTCTTGAAATTTTGTATGTAATGAAGTCTAAAGTTAACCGTGAAGGAAATATTAAAATGAGTAAAAATTATGTAATATTTTTAGAGAAAAACTAATGCCCAAAATGTGTTTTCGTTTTTGTGTGTGTGTATGTATATTTTATATTAAATGCCCCCTCCCCCCCCCCCCCCGTTTGTTCTTCAGGGCGTATTTCTACTGCAAAGCATGTCATGATGATATCACAGACCCTAAAAGGATTAAAAAGTGTGGCTGCAAAAGACGTAAGTACGCATTTCTGCACGTTTACTACACTAAATCTTCTATGACAAAGAAATTTTTTTTAAGAATAAGCCAGTGTAAAAAGCATTGTCCGTTCTGTTCTGTTTTAAGAGGCGTCTGTTCACATTTTAAAGACACGTTACGTCTCTAGTAACTGAAATATGTGCTTAATAGCACACTGATGTTTTGAAACTGAGGATAAACCTGTGTTGTGTTTTTATTTTTATTTTTTTTTGTTATTTAGTTGAGGTCACCTTGTTTATGTCATGGCTGTGTTATCAGATAAGAAAACTAATTGGAATAAGAACACAAATTGGTCTAAATATAAAGTAAGCAGGCTAAAACCTGAAAAGATTATAAGAAAAGGATAAATTCTAGCTGTAAAACATTTTAGGGGGGGGTGCCTTAGATGGTTCATAAAATAAGTAACACGAAGCAGCCCCACACATTGGCATGGTAACGATGCCGCGTCAAACAGACGTAAAGTGAAACGACGTGATTAGCGAGGCTGAAGAAGGGCCTGTCGCTTTGAGACAGCTCGTTTTTGAGAGCGTCTGAGGTAAATGCCCCCAGTCAGGTGGAAAAACAAAGGCGACTCCCTCGCCCCACCCAACCCCCGTCTGCAATCCCGCTTTTCATGCCCGCGAAATTGCAGGGCAAACGCCCCATCGGTCCGTGCATTTTACCTATAATATGAGCTGTTTTAACACATACCCAAGATCCTTTTGAAGTGCGGACTTGCCGCTGTTTGGTGAAATAGGCTCACTCGTCGAAACGGCTTTTGTGTAAAGGCGTTGCAGGGCTCCCGTACTGCTGACTTGTAAATGAATTTGAGTAGTGACAGAAATGCGTACAGACAGATAAATGTGCTTTATTTTTCGGAACTGATATGTGAGCGGCTGCTTCGGTTTTTTTACTTAACAAGAACAAGAAAATATTTACTCAGCAATGTCATTATATTGTACTTGTCTCAGTACTAAATCTTTAATTTGGTGATAGATTTTAGCAGATACACAAAGAAATGAAAACCTACATTTATGACGGAAGACCGTGCTTGGATGGTGGTGTTTTCAAATTAGCATACAGATAGATTTGAAATTAATATTAATATATAAAAGCCACATTGTTATACTTGACCTACATATGCATTTGTCCTGACTAGTTAGGCCCAGTTTTAATAATTCATTTTAAGAAACTTTGTTCATCTGTAAAGGTCACACAGCTACTTGAAGCAGCCTGCGTATAAAAAAACCATTTGGGAAGAACAGTAATAAAAATGTAATGATTAAATATAAACATAAAATACCTCATTTTTAAATCATTAAAAACAAACATTTGTAGGCGTGTGTTAATTTTGTCGTAGCTGTTAATTCTGAAGTTATTTTTAAAATGCAGTTCAGTTTATGTATAATTGTTTATTTTATCCATTATTCCAGTACTATTATACCAATTGATACTTGCCAGTTGATGTTTTTGTTTTTTTTTTTTTTTGTTTTTACTTTTTGCAAATTGAAAACTGGCCAGTTTGGCAGAAGTGTCAAGTTTGTTACTGTTATGGAAACTTGTCTTTTATAAACTTTGACATTGTTGATGTATTTTTTCCTTGCTGCCTTGGAATGCAAAAATATATTTTAACTGCTCACTGGTAGTGATATATTGTGAGTAAAAACAGGCTTTCTCACCAAGAGTGCGGTCCAACTGTCTTTTTTCCCCCCAGCAGATAGCTTGTTTCTTTTTTTTTTTTCTTTCTCCTTTGAATCTGTGTTGCATGCTCCAGTGTGGCCAATACATCGCCCCCTGGACTCTCATCTCTGCGTTCCTCTCAGATCAGAAACAGCGCATTGGAGACAACACAGGCACGAATGTGGCGGACAGCAAAGTAGCTATGTGACATATATTTAGGGAGGCCTACATTTCTTGTGAGCGAGGCTAACATACGGCTGTGTTTAAAGTACTTTTTTTTCCCAACGTCTTGTGGTACCTAGAAGATTTTTTTTTTATTTTTTTTTTTAACAAGCTTAAAAATCATGTTAGGGGCACTCATATAAATTCTTACCCTTTAAATGCATGGAGAGAAAGACAAACGAAATGTAAATGTCAGACATAGAGATTGATACTGGTAACATTAGTCATGGATTTACGTGAGCCAGGCGAGCGAAAGGAGAGCGGATTGGGCCGCTTCAGTTCATCTGTTTGCTGTCAGGACCGATTTTGCATGCTGCTGTATTTTCAGAAAGCGGAAAGTGTTCTGTGGGAAGTTCTTCAGATTCTTAGACTTAATGAACGGCGTCTCCTAAACACTATCAAAACAATCTGGTTCCCTCGATCCTACGTCTAGCCTTCCCCTTTCCACGCCACTTTGCACCGCTCTTTTCGCGTATTTAGCAATCATCGCCACTTGGCAAATTGAAGCGACGTTGTTTCGGTTCCCGTTGCTAGCTGGGCCCTTTATTCATTTCTTTACTTTTTAATTCGCTGGACCCAAAGTGTAGATATAAGATGATATCATGCCACTGAGATAGTTGACAAACAGCATTCTGCCACCAGATGTCGCTGTAGGTCTACTGTTAGGCCAACGGTATTTTGAACGATGCACTGATCTTCTCAAAGGCCCGGTTCTAGCTATGCAGTCAGGTGAACATCTTCATTAAGTAATAACCAGTTATTTTCCTTGTTTCTTACTAACAGTTTCAATATGTAACAGTTAACATTCTCATAACATTAAAGTTTATTTTTGGTCTTGAAACAATGTATTTTTTTCAGTGAAAATTGAAATTTCATACTTTATTTGTTAAATGATTATATTTTACAATCATATACTGATTATTATGTTTCATTCACCATATTTTTTGACATTACGGTTGTTTATAAATTATACGTTTAGCTCTAAGAGTTTAATTTAAAAATGATTCACATTTCTGCCAGTTACATTTTTTCTAAGTGAGGTTGTATTTGGCTTTTGAGAGTTCAGTGCCAGGTTGTGTGTGAAGTCACCCAAACCATAGACAGTCACCCAGTCTTCTCTGTCATCTCCGTATGTGTGTGTGTGTCCGACTGGCATTTCTGCATCCCGTGCTCTTTTACGATTGTCACATCAAAAAAAAAAAAAAGACACAGTGGACCTTGGCATGATTCTGAAATGACATACATCCCACTCTGCACTTGTTGCGTGTTTGCTTATCCTTTCTCACTCCCAACAACCGTCGATTTTGTTTCCTTTATTAATAAGGTTAAAATAAAAGTTTTTTTGCATGTTTATTGCTTATTAAATTAAAGGAATAAAGCATGCATGACTTTATATAAACAACAGTCCCTTATTTTAAAATACTGCCCTGGCTCATATATGCCTGCATAAATTAGACACTTTATTTGGGCATGTTTTCACCAATAAAGTTCCATGCCTTAATTTCCCTCAAGATCACATCTTTGAAATCCACATCTTTTCAAACTTCATTATGAATGGTTAACAAATTGGCACCATGACAATTAAAACCATAGATTAGAGGTTAATTTCCAGCATGAAATCTACAGCTGTTCTTCACTGTTTTACTCCTCTTTTTCTGTTGTGCTTCAGAACAGTACTTGATTTCGTATTTCCATCTATAAACTCTCAGCCAGTTCTATATATAAGCGCACAATTTTTTTTTTGAGTAAATTAAGTCAAAATTGTTATTTTTAAGTGCACAGATCTGCAGCAAGCCAGACCACATAACAGCTGAAATACTTGTATGATTACAATAAATGCAGATTTAATGATTGTAGTTTTCACATTCAGGTCTTTTTTTTTTTTTTTTTTTAGACGTGCTAATCTTTGAGATATTCATTTTTAGACTTGAATGCGTTATGCTTTTTGGTCGAAAGTTCGGCCTAGTTAAGCCACGTTAGAAGGACAGTAAACTGTGCTTGGAAACTTTTGTGGTGCCAGTTTGACAGCCGGCGTGTTTTAAATGGGGCACTGTTGTGGAGGGTGTTTAGCTGAGAGCGGAATGTTACGGTCCCACGCCGCGGACTTCTCTGCATGCCAAGCACAGGTATGTGAATCACACCGGCTGCCATGGAGGAAAACATGACGCCCAGGGAGAGCTTCCGTCAGGGGCTCCGGCCAATCACAACATCACACACCCTCCCTCAAATGCTCCCTCCTGTGCTCATGTTTAGCCTCTTTTACAATCTTGATATTAACACAAGCGGCCTTAGAAATAAATGGGAAAACGAGAAAAAAAAAAAAAAAGGAGTTGACCCCCGGAGATCTCTATTCGCACACGTTGCAAGGTGCTGTTGAGATTGTGTCTAACCAGTTAAGTGTAACGGAACTGCTAAACCGTGTTTAAAAATAAACACTGATACATCTTTTCTTCTGTGCCCTGTACTGTTGTAATGATTACAAATAACGTGACTGTAATCTGCCTCATATTTTAAATAATTTTGCTGGAGCAACTTAATTTTTAGATATATGTTACTGGTTTTGAAGCGTTTTTAAAGGGGGCGTTATGATACTGGAAAGTGTATTTGTGACAAACTGTTTTTCCCAGTATCTCCCATTAAAGGGGTGAAGCTCTTGTTTTCTAAGGCCTGCGCTTTGTCCCAATTAAGTGACCTTTCCAACCTCCCTCGTTAAGTACTGCCTTGCCATTAACCTGCTGCTTTTCCTCTCCTCTCACCCAACACGTGACTGTAGCCAAGATGTCGGCCTACAAGCGAATGAAACGGGCATGTTGTTTTGATTGCGGACGCTCTGAGCGTGACTGCTCGTGCATGTCAGGCAGTGTGCGTGCTAACGTGGACGCCCTTCAGAGAGCCTTCCCACTTTCTCCCGTTTCTGTTAATGATTGCTCGACCAATTTGCGTGCCTGTAAGTTTTCGACACCAGCACACGCTGTTCCGTGTCTGTGACGTGTGCACCTCTGTGTGCCGTTTCCCCATGTGCCGTGTCCCTTTTTGTGGATCCATGGAGTGTCTGTGTGAAGTTTTATTTATTTATTTATTTATTTTTTTGTCTTTTTCTTTTCTTTTTTTTTTTTTTTTTTTTAAACTTTGTGTCCTTGGTTCGTTGAGTTGTGTTGGCTTTTTTGTTTGAGATAAGTTGTTCTAGAATTTCCGTTAGAGCATGCCCCTTTAGTCGAGCATGTGTACCGCTGGTGTTTTGTTCAGTTTGGTGTTGAATGTGTTATACTGTCTGTTATTAAATGGTCATTTAAAAATGCTGATAAATTATATTGTGAAAGGTATTGTTCTGTTCCATGGTTCCTGTTTATATGTAATGCATCTGTTTATCAATCTGCCTGTTATTTATTCATGTGTTTCACAGGTTTTAGAATTAGAATATTGTTTGTTTTGTTCATGGTAAAAAAAAATGTTTTGAATTGACTCTAAGGATTTATGTTATGTATTAAGATATACATTTATGTACAGCAAACTTTGAGCTTGTTGTAAGAGCTGGAGTACTAAAGTTATAGTTTGTGGGGATTTAGTTCTTCTTTCTTATTATTTGACCTGTTATGTAAATTTAAATACATTTTGATTCCTGGAGGTTTTTGTTTGTTTTGAGTGAAGTCATCGTATTACAAGTATATTTGCAAATGCACATACTTTTTACTCAGTTTCATCTTATTTGCTGCTTAAAATTGAATGTTACTGTTTATAGCAACAATTTGTATTTGCTGTTTTTTGTTGGGGATTTGTAGATATCCCCAAAGTCTGCTAAAATGTTTTATAGGCAGTGGGAGGGGCTCACTCCATTGATGAACTCTCTGCAGATCACATGATACATTTCAGTATAGCTGGTGTTAATTGGTGGAGAATGACTTCTCTCACTGCAGACAGACTGCTTTGTACAGAGGTCCCAAGGCCAGTAGGGGGTGCTCATGAGACCAGTGATACTTTCCTTTCTAAAACCCATCTGCAGTCCTCGGTCTTCATGTAATCATGTATCTATAACATTAGGACTTTTTTAAACTAATTTCAGGGGTCTTTGTATTGTTTTCATTTTTTATGTAATTTATCACCATATTTGCAGTTAATGTTTGATAACCACAGAAAAGGGCAGAATTCCAAGATGTCATTCAGTAATTTTTAAAATGATTTTTATTATTATTTTGATGGAGTAAAGTTTCTTCAGGGAAACTTAAAAAGAGTACTGTGTTAATTTTATTATGGTAATATCAGGTTTATGAAGACATGTCCAGGTCTCTTCTCCCCCTGCGAATTCAGCACCTTCGTTGTCTGCGTTACAGAACCAAAACAAAGCCAGACAGGACGTGTCTTCTTGTACGTCTTCCTCCGTCACCTTCGTGCCTTTTTGTGTGCCTGTAATTCCTAACTGGAGAATACAAGGTGTTCAGGTGTCCCCACTTGTGATGCTAAAGGACACAAAAATCTCATGTTTACTATATTTTAAACTGAACTGGAATTTCCCTGATCTGACTCCGCGGTCACTTAGTAACAGGGGAGTAGATATGGTTTTCCCAAGGGTTTACAGAAAACTTTGCGGCTGCGTCCTGAACAGAGGAAACGCTGCGCTGGGCATCCTCTGACAGTGAGACGGCAGATTGTATAGACGATAACAAAAGGCGCCTTTCCGGGCTCATACTGCATACAGGAGAGCTGAGATGCAGCAGGGCCGCGTGTCTCGTTGGCCGCAGTTGTACTGCCACAGAGTTGGCAGAACAAGGCCTATGTGGAAGCCACATGGTCACCCTGTGTTTGCGTTCCCTTTTATTTTTTGCAGTGCGTGTGTGCGTGCGTGCATGCATGCGTGTGTGTGTGGTCATAGTTTGTTTTTGGTTTTTAAATTTAATCTCACCAGTATTTTTTTTTTAACACTACATGAATTTGAATGAGGTCTGTGTCGTGAAGTCCCTCTGAGACTAACGTACGTTGATAAATATTTAGACAGGTTGCAGATTTATTTAGTTAGCTTGTGGAATTCGCATGTGCATATATATATATATATATAATAGCGTTTCCATATTAGACAACATCGAGCCTGTTTGGAGGCATGTGGAAATCAAAGAGACGCTTTAGAAACATTAGCAGAGACTTGGCTGCTTTGATGCGCTCAGTAGTCTTGACCTGATGGCTGGCGTGAGACAGAGGTCGGTGCACACTGACAATTTGCATATTTTAGGAGTAATTTTATCTTGGTCCACCCATTATCCTGGATTGAACATACCAAATGTGAAAACTGGCCTTTTATTAAAAAGGTGATTCTTTAGCTGCTGATCAGTGAACTTGATTTCTAATATAATTTGCACTATACATTTTTTTTTTTTAATTACTCGAGTGACGGAGGATTAAATCAATTCTCTTTTTGTTGTAACCCACACCTTTGAGGGCGCCCTATCACGACTGAGCGCTGAGCGTCTTTTTGGGGCGCAGACGGCCTCGTTGCTTCGCCTGCGGGCCGGTCCGAGCTCGCGCACGTGCCGCCGGCGCGTGCTCGCCACGTGACGGGAGTGGACTCGAAAGCTCGCTGTCCACCCGGCGCGGGGCAGGCCGAGCGCTGGGCCTTATGTGGGATGACATGGAAATTATGTTTGCATTTTCATTTCTTGTGCGCTGCTGGTTGTCACAAGAATCGGGCTGACAGTTCCTTACCACCAGGCAGCAGAGAGCTCCTTGCTTTGCCTCGGTGCTGGACAGATGCTGGCCTGTTAGTCCCCCTACTCCTCCAGCGCCGACCGATCACAAGAGACAGATGCCAGGGCCGGCGCGGTCGCCGGCCGGACCCGACTGTCACAGTCCTGCCTTGAGCTCACACTGTGACCTTTATTGTCTGTATAGGTTGGAGAGAAAAAAAGAGAAGTACTAATGAACAAATGTACTTTCAATCATAAGCAGGCTTGCAGAGATGACTTCTGTGCCCCAGTCCACCTGAACTGAACACAATTGTGATTGGTTTGTGGGCTATAGGAGGATCCTGCTTACAGATACCACATAGATGGCACAAATATGCTTATACCGTATATACGAAAAGGAATGGCTGAAGTGTGTGTGTGTGTGTGTGTGTGTGTGTGTGTCTTTGTGTAAGTGTTTTCGTCCGTTTTATTTGTATTATTGATTGTGAGGATTTTATATGCGCACACACTTTCTGTCTGTGTGTGTGTGTGTGTCTGTGTGTGTGTGTGTGTGTGTGTGTCTGTGTGTTGGAGTCTTGTACACAACATACGTAGGTTGCATTATTTTTTTCTGTAATTATAAAGGCTGTGTGTATTGCGTTTGTGTGTGGTATTAACACGTACATCTTTTGGTTTTACTCATTTATTTTGCTCTAGAAAATAATATTGTTCATATTTCTCATAATAGTGGAATGGGAAAGCACTACATTTACAGTAAAACAGCTTTATATTTGCAAGTGAATGATTCAATATAAAAGCAGTCTGTTATTGGTTAACAGTTAATATCCATGTGTCTAGCGTCTTTTCGATTTTTCCCTCTGTGTCTCCATTGAACCCCCAGTTTATTTCCCCCAATGGTGGCCTTATTATTATTATTATTATTATTTTTTATAACCTTGCGGAGTCTCCCAGCAATGTTGGGACCTTTAAAACCGTGTTTGTTTCATTTTAAGCTTGTTTAACCACTTTCAGCCATCAGTTTCCACTGGTTTTGCTTTTCACAGTTTGAAGCGTTTTTCTTCCTGTAACCTGTCGTTGTCTTTGCATTTTTCTCAGCCAAAAATAACTATAACGGATATATCAGATCAAGTAATTTTAATATGTTTTGTTTTTTTTTTTTTTTCCCCCCCCTGTGCCTTGGTTGAAGTTCACCATGTCCCTGATCATTCAGTCCCTACTAGTTTACTCTGTCCAGTTGCTTTTTATTGCGTTCAGTCATGGCGTTCAAAATTATAACCTTGTGCTCCTCATCACTGACATCACAGTTAGAATTGTGCTGTAAAATACCATTATAAGTAACCATGTGTGTAATTTCAACTTAAAAGAAAAAAAGTATACATAAACACCTTAAGAGTAATGTACTGCTATTAATTAACTTTATTTAGGACCGTTAATCTTATTTTGATGTTTTTTGGGATTTTTTTCCCTTTTGAAGTGTAAACTGGGTAAACATGTAACGACTTGTGTGCAGATAGTTTTTTAACCAGCAGAGGGTGCTAGAACTCCAGGGAAATTCCACATCATTGTCTAGCAGCAAGTGTTCCCACGGCAGGTTTTGACAGTTCGACCTTTTCTGTAGTGGTTTTTTTTTTTTTTTTTGTATAGTATTAATTTCACATTGTTTTACAACAACTAATCGTGTATATTTTTACGTATTGTATATTTATTACATATTTAGTGCAATAATATTTACTATTAGGAAGCAGTTGAAATATTTGTAGAAAACCGCTGATTTAATAAACAGTATTGCTGAAATGCATTTGCATTTTCTTAACGTTTAACTGAAATTTAAATTATTCTGCAATATAAGACTTGATCCTCAACGATTTCTGTAAATCGCATGTGTGATTTCGTAGCTGTTGTATTTAATTAAAAGCACATACAGTTGGTGCGAAATTTGATTTGCTGTCTGTGGAAAGAAGGTGGCCATCTAAATTATCCTCCGACTGCAGCGAAGTTGCCATATTGAGTGCCCCTAAAGTAATGTTCTCTATGTTTGACAAGGGGCAGATGAATCTGGGAGTTATCGGTGCAGGGGCTTAAATCTGCGCGGCAGCTGACGGTGGGAATAATCGTCTCTATATTGCTCGGAGCTCGTGGCGCAGAGGGTGCAAACAGCGCTGTTTTATTGTCGTGGTGGCAGCGTGCATTCGGTACCATACGTTAGTCACTCCTTTTGTGTACACATTAAAATTGAGTTACCTACGCAGCCACCCTATGCAAATCCTCAGCACGACCGGGAAGCAAGCAGGTGTCTCCTACGCCAGCCCAAATTGGTGGATGGTACCTTTTTACCTGCTGCGGGCCCGTTTTAATGCGAATCTGTAGGCACCCAGACAGCACAGGTGTTTTGTTATGGTTGTTGTCTTTGTTTAACAAACGGATCCTCTAGGGTAGATTTTGAGGTTTTTTTTTTTTTTTAAAACCATCTGTGACCATCTTTAGACAAACAGTTCAGGAGCATAATTAGCTATAGGTTACTCGCAGGCGCATGGATCAGATGCCACGGAAACAAATCATAGGGGAAAACTGATGTAGTATTTAAGTTTGTTTGCGAACGTGTATTCCTGTAGAACGGGCAAATAAAACAGTTTTAGCGGAGTTATACAACTTAGAGTATTTGCATTTTAATCTTTACAACAGTGTAAGTTATTTAAATATAGTAGTGAGGGAAATACGGATTGGTTAAAAATAGTTTAAAAAAAAGAATTGCCGTGAGACTTATGCAAAATTTACACGTGTCACTGATTACAAACAGCTATATTGGATGCAGAACAAAGACTTCTAAGAGAAACTGAACCAGTTTAAAAGCTGTTGTGTTTAAAACTAGGACTTTTCCATTTCACCCTAAACTAAATGTTACACACTTTTAGATAAAATTTAAAAATCTTAAATTTAATTTTTATGTTTTTTACATAAAGATGCATAAAGAAATTATGAATGCAGTCTAGTGACTGCCATTATTTACTGATTTTTTGAAAAGGAAATTTAGTTGTAATTGTCATGTCACACAATTAATTTGTTGGTAAAGTAAAAATTAATATATCAGTGATCAAAGTTATACAATGATCAAAGAAGTAGGGATTATGTATTTTCACATGTCTGTATTTATAGAATATGTGAAGTGTATGTATGCCATTTTATTTTTTAGCATGCACAAATATTAGCTACATTTCTTATTGTAGCTAAGACACAAAGACATATTGGTTTATCTGAAAGCCGTGCAGTAGCTGCTCTGCCTCAGACAATGGTGGGGACCTTTGTACTGTCATGAGTTTTTCTTTGTGGAAGGAAAATGGGCCATCATATCAATATCACATACTGCTTTATTTACCAAAAACTTTTTTC
>JABJVR010000036.1:3351362-3395876 GCA_025773905.1 Chitala chitala | reverse complement strand
ACTGCATTCCACACCCCCCAACCCCGGCCCCCCCCCCCCACAAATTCCCTTCCCTCCCTACTAATAAGTTCTTTCTGTTTTGGGACCTTTAAGACTTTTCACTGATTGTTTGAGTGCTGCCTTTCTGTTATGCGATATGTCATTTCTGTTACGCATTACAGTCGTGGCCGTTCGTAATCTGACACCCTTGCATGTGTTTGCAGTCGAGGAGCAGCATCCGTCAACGCTGTCGCCGAAAAAGAAGCAGCGCAACGGAGGCATGCGAAATTCTCCAAACTGCTCGCCGAAAACGATGCGGTAAGCCGACAGCGTCAGGAACTGCAGGAGCTCGCCGGAGCCCTCGAAGGGTCGACGGGAGACGAAGGCGGAGCGTGTGTCAACTCGCATGCGTGTCTCTGCATCTCTGTGTGCGTGCACACCTTAATTTGTGTGTGTGTGTGTGTGTGTTTGTTTGTTTGTTTGTTTGTTTGTATACCTGCATGTGATTGTGTGCGCATTGGACCTCAGTACAGTAATTGTAAGTACTGTTGAGTTTTGCCTGATTTTTGTGTGTGTGTGTGTGTGTGTGTGTGTGTGTGTGTGGGGCCCTCAGTGTGTGGGGCACAGCGGCAGTGAGGGGAGTGTGTGGGGGGGAATAAAAAGGGAGAGTGAGGAGAACCCTTTAAGGCTGAAGCATTTATTCTGTCAGCCTGTCAGCAGTTAATGATAGAGCTGAGATATTTCTGTCACGAAAGGGGTAAGAAAAGCTGTTTGAAAAATATTCCTGTTTTAATGTCTCAGCTGCTTTCGCTTCTCTGTCCACATGTATTCCTTAAACAGCAGTGGCACTAATGACAGCGCTAACCAATCAGAGCCACCCTGCCCTGGGCCATCCCCTCCATGGCAGGAATCCCTCTGTTCTCGGCACTTAAGGCCGCACGCGAGACGCACCGTCGCAGGCGAAAGCCACCGCAGACTTTACCTGTGTTTTATCTTCTCATTTTTGGAATTAAATTGCAGCTAATTGATTTGATTGATACAAGCCAAATTTTGCATGTGTAGCAAGTAATGTTGACTTGGGGGAGGATTTTAAATATAAAAGCATGTATTTTTCATGTGGGGTGGAGTAGGTTACCTAACAATGTATCCTGCATGGTTTTAGTAATGATTTTACTGATGCTTTTTTTATAAGACATCTTAAAGAATGTAATGCAAGACATTCTTGGAGTGTGTGTGTGTGTGTGTGTGTGTGGTTAGTCTATACTTAATATGATAGTGTGTATATATATTTATGAATATGTATACTGCATATTAGTAGCATGTACATTTGTGAGTGTGTGCATTTTTCACTTAGCAACGATAAGGAGTATTTTCATTTAACAGATAATAGTTCCATTAATGCCTGGTTATTGGCAGAACCTCTGACCTCAGTGTTCTGCAGTTTGACATTCCAGGCTGGTGTTTGCTGGTAGTGTGTGGCAGCGGTTTTTGTGTGCCCTGCTTTTCATGCACCAGTGTGCCACACCGAGGTACCCATGCTGCCCGAATCATGCCCACTGCCTGGTCGGAGTGGACCTTAAAAACTGCGTCACACAGTCAGGGCTGAAAAAAGGCATTGTGTGTTCCTCAACATATGTGTTACTGCACTTTTGTGGTTTGGAAATTCTGAAAAACTGACTTTACTATTTACTCCCTACTTACAGCAACAAAAATTGCTATATTCTTTAGAATTAGGTCTTTTTTCATAGAATGATATGCCCTTATTAATTACTTGGCTGACACAGTTTTTAATGCCATAATGATATACAGCACCACAAAACTTCTGAAATGTCATCTTTTATCTGTTGAGTTGCTCTGCATTCCATATTTGATGACTTGGCAATTTGCACTTTGTGGTTTTCAAAACAAATGGATTATTAAACCGTTCCTTTAACCGACAAGATTTTATGGTCTTCATATATGTTTAGGGAATTAGAACAGGCCCTCACCATTACAGCCATAATATAAATATTGTTTAAGGCCCTTGAGAGGAAATGAAAGAGTCAAACTTGTCCCTTTTCTACAATGTACCATTTTATCAGCCGTTGCACGTTCAAATCGTTTTCCGTGCAGTGGTCCTTAGCCTCTTGAAATATGTCACACTCGAGAATTTTGTTGAAAAAGACCTTTGCAGGACTCAAAGTAAACGGCTGTCTTCTAAAGAAATTTTACACACTTACTTACACACACACACAAAAATCATATTCTGCCCTGTAAATATTGGCCAATTTCCAGCTAACTGGTTCCTCAAAAAGATGTTTAGTTTTTATTTCTGAACTCCGAGGAGAGAATCTATTTTTTTTTTTTTTCCTTTATGCAGAGTGGAAGGTTTACCTTGTAACCATGTATCATGTAATATATGCATCTTTTCTTTGATCTCTGAGTAATAATAATCCTTCTGAGTTATTTGCACAGTTTTGATATGCTTCAAAGAGGTGTCAAAGTTTTGAAGCTTTAGGGCACCGTACACTATATTCTGTTGACTCTTGGGTACTGAGATGACAGGTCCTCTGTATGAGGTGCAGTCTTCTTTCAATTCATAGCCCTCAGCAACGCATCAAATTACCAAACACAAGCTTGCCTACCTCTACACAAATACTTTTCACTAGATATATTATACCATATATATTAAACACTTTACTATTACAGGGTGCATTTATGCACAATAGAAAGTGATTGTTTGAGGTAGCCTTAGGGATGCTTTATTCAACGAGAAGAAAAAAATAAAAATAAAAAAAATAAAAAACCCCACTGTATACCATATCAAGTGTGGCTTTTAAAGGGCTCTGAGCCTCAAGGCCTTTGTAAATAAGTAATGATCAACAGATTGGCTGTGGGTTTTTGAAAATCATGCCTTTGTCAGTTTGCATGATGGGGAAAATTTTCAAAGCGAAGCTTTTGCTTTCATTGCCGGCAAAGGAGGGATTGTGGGAGCGATCTCATCCCCAGCTTGTAGCATCCGCCGAGCGATGCGCTCGAATAGCTAAACACAGTCTGCAGAATAAACCCAAGGCAAGTGTAGCTGCAAGGGCAATTTCTCCTCTGATTTCTGCTGCCTTTGTTGTTCGCCAGATTTTGGATGTTTGCTGGGATCCAGCGCAAGCTCCCAGACACGATTCGCAGCCCTTCAGTGACATTTAAATATAAAGAAACCGTTTTATTAGCAAACAAAGTGAGCTGGCACGCTGTAATTGCAGTAGCCCGAGACGTTAACTTGACCCGAAGATTCTGCTCCGTGCGTGTGCTGTGACACATTAACGAAACGTACAATGGCGCACGCTTGTATACACACTTTAGGGTTCTTCATAAAAATGCAGTCACTATACCGCTTATAAACCAGTTCACGTTTTTCTTTGCAGCACCTGATGAGGTCTCGGTGCATTTTCTAGGCAAACGTGGCACAGGAGAAAATGGAACACTGCGCAACTTGGGAACGAGAAAAAAAAAAATCAGATGAAAACAATCTGCTATGTAAATAAAGTCGTTTCCCAGTTGCAGGCTCCGACGTGTCACAGAAGTAACAAGTTATATCTTAGGCTTCCGTACGAAATTCTTTGCTGAAATTAACACCATTCCCATGGACCTTTTGATGGGTCAGGAGACAGGTCTAATTGTGGAAAGTCACAATGCATTTGTTGAGATCTCTCAGCGCCGCGGCACGAATGTCATGTCTGGTACCCTGGAGTCGCGGCAATCGGCGGAGCTGGCTTGTGACATGCAGCCATCGCTGACAGTCTGTGAAAGATAGCTATCTTGGCAGGGCTCTGGCGCGCCAGTCATAGGAGCCGGGAGAGATTGAAGTGACAGGGGGTCCGCAGAGCGAATAGTGAAACATGCAGCACGTAATGAAATATTCAGCCGGGGTGTAAAAGCACTAAATGCTTTCAGTTATTAGCACCTGTACATGTTGATTTCATCCCCGTACCAAGCATGTTAATTGACACCGCTCTGTGTGATATTTCAGCAATGCAGAGCAAGCGGGGCTGCAACACGAAATAACGCGCTGAATTAAGTCACTCGGAGGTGAATATGTACAAGTGTTTTTTGTTTTAATCTAGTTTGACTGTACATTTGCCTCTATAACATTTCAGCTTTGCATTTCTGTGTGTGCATGTGTGCAAATGTTAAAATTGTGTGTGTGTGTGTGTGTGTGTGTGTGTTTACTGAGAATAAGCAGCATAAAAAAAGTTTGCTGGCACCCTAACTGGAGGAAAACAAAAATAATATTGACATACAGTGCATACAGAAAACCAGTGAAATGGAAATCACAATATAATATTTGGGACCCTAAACATTTTACAGAATTTTATGCCAATTGCAGTACAATGTGGTAGACGTTGACAATTTAACGTGAAATTAGCAGTTATCCGTACTAACTGTACTTGAGCATCGCTGTACAACCAGACGCCCAGTCTTATTCCTGGTAAGAATTTGTCAAATGGAAAACGAGTGCAGGAGAATTAAACGAAACTCAACACGTTTGCTCCTCACTGCGAATAGATGTTGGCGAAGAGCACAATTCGAGGTTTGCGTTGGCGCTTGAGGGGGGGTTACACGAAGGCGCTCCTGTTAATGTTTTTAATCATAGCTGTGACAGTCTTTATCTTCCGCACAAAAAACGTGATCAAAAGGTTGAGATGGGGCCACTTTTTTTTTTTTTTTTTTTTTTTCTTCCCTGTTGGGTTTTTCAGGTAGACGCGCTCTTTGTCAGAACACTAATAATACAAAAGGGGCCAAGGCGGCCTCATTTAAATTTTAAAAGGGTGTGCAAGGCCTTGGCGCGCTGCATTAAAAAACACAGCGACTTGTGCATTTCGTATTGGTATTGTGTTTGTTGTAAATGATGGCGTTGCTACTGTTTTGAGGCTGAATTGCAGAGGCACTGAGAGGAGAGAGAGTTGTTTCCCTGAAGCAACTCCACTGAAAGGGGGCTTTATAATCTAGCCTTAGGCTATTACCTTTAAGGCACACATTTTGACCCATTCTTCCAGGAGCTCGAAGTGCTATAGCTTTTCCTGACACCATCATACATACTTAAAACGCTTCTTATGCTATCATTCCGAAAGTGCTTGTATGAATCAAAAGGTTAATTATTAATATGTGGGTTGGAGTAAATGTGTCCAGCATTCAAGAAACGGTGTAGATAGTGGTAAATGCACACAGATTCCTTTGCCTGCAGTTTTAAGGAGCGTTTCAACTTGTGCTACACCAGTCCAAGAGTGTGTTTTAAAAAATAAAAATAAAATACAGATGTATGACCTGTTGTGCAATTCTAGTTGACAAGGGTAAACTTTGAGAAATACAGATAAACGTAGCGCTAATGGTGAAGCGTAATTATGTGGCCTGTTTTATGCACGAGGTAAACCAGTATAAAATTGGGAATTATGGCAAAGCATTGTATAAAAATTCAAGATGTCATAGAATGCTGGAAATTACAGAATGTAACACAAACAAATTTTGGATTCCGCATCTTGTCCTGTTTAAATCAGTGTTTTGCTTCTTGTAAAATCATTCTTTCCTCCCTACACACTAATGACTCTTTCCATAGGGTTATGGTCATAGTTCGGACCTGTGTGCTTTGTAAAAGTAGTGGTTTAGTTTCAGGATCGTTTTATTTAAACCATCTTCCTTATGTTCTACACAGGTAAACTGTGGTCTGAATAAGCTTTCACAAATAGCTGATTATACTCATTATAGACCAATGTTAAAAAACAAGCCACAGTTAAAAGTGTAAAAGTAACGTTCCACAACAAGAAACTGCCATATCAACCATTATATATGTATACATATGTTAGAAACACACACACACACACACACACACACACACACACACACACACACGTCTGTTGCCGTGTTGTTGGTTGTTTATCAGTATTTTAACATGATCGTGCTTTGGAGAATTCTCCTTAGCTGATCATTAAAAAAAACAACTATTTAGAGGTGTTTTAATTTTTCTAATGTATCAGTATGTTTGTAAAACTGAGATGAAACTAAATTTCATTTCAAAAATACAGTAGAGAAATATGCCGTCAATCCCCCTGTACCCAGAACTCTAAAATACCCCTTATGGCATACATACTCCTCCCTGACATCAGTGCAGTTGTAGCTTCTGTTTGTATTTGTACTTTAATAGGAGATCACCCTGTAAACAAGACTGTGTATCCCTACATTTTTCCTGTAGCAGCTGGTTTCAAGATCATGGAGATAAACCTCCAAAGAGCCTTGTGAACAGATCTTAGCCACGGAGACGGCTTTTATGGTCAACGTTACGTGGAATTAAAGTCAGCTGTTCATGCCACTGATCTAAATTAGCATGCTCGGTTCTGACACGTCGCTGAAACTTTAATGGTCTTGAGTTGGGGAAGCAAAACATGATTGAGCAAATTGCTGAAATATTTAAACGGCAGCCTGTTAAAGCTTTTACCGAGAAGAGCATCACGTCACAAGTTGTATGTGGTGGAAACGTTGGCAAGTGCTCGTAATTGTCCTTCAGTTCTTGTGCCGTTCTGTCGGCGTCGGCCATATTTGTTAGGGGCCGTTTGTCCTGATCCCAGCTTGAAAATCCAAGTGGATGCTATTTGGTGTTATCCGGTTTTAGATATAAGCTGCTCTTACAGGAAGGTTCAATTACCTTTTTATTGCATGTGTTTTAAAAAGATGATCTATAATGTTTAATAAATAAATTAGGTTTATTTAAGAAGAGGCAGTCAACCATTTTAAGGTTTATTAAGCAAAATGATGATAACTGAACAGGATGAAGGGACTTTTTCAGCATTGCTTGTTTAACTGGGAGTCCGTACAGGCATCACGAGAGTGTCTTAGTGTCCATCCTCGCCCCCCCCCCTGCCAGGCACGACCCGCTGCTCATTCCGGGAAACGAGCAGATCGAGGACATGGACACGAATGTGAAGAGGTACGACTCAACGGGGATGTTTCACTGGTGCCCGTCTAAAGACATCGAGAAGGTTATTCTGGTGGGTATAGCCGGTCGCACCCGGGGGCCATCGGTAACGACGCAAGTCTTACACCTGCCAACAAAGTGACACGTACACAAATTACAGCTAAACGCTTCTTATCACCGGTGTGACTCACCTGCCATCTGCAAGACTTTGTTTATGAAAGTGTTATTTACCTTCCAGTATTTATAAACATTCAGCATCTGGGGTGTATTTATGGTGTTGCACCATCCATCATAAATTGGCTTATATGAAATTGTACAAAGGCACTTCATGGCATTATGAAATGGTATGTTAACAGTATGAATTACTATAAAATTTAAAAATATACTGTTTTAATAGTTAAAAACGTGGTAGTTTTAAAAGTTAATATTAGAGGCGTTATATACTGATACAACTCTGTTTTTTGAAAGTAACGTGTTTTCTGCTGTTTTTGTGTTTCGCTGAGGTCAGAGCAGTAATTTAAGGGGATTATAGTTCACCAGTCCTAGTTTCTGTGGCAGGGAATGAGCCCATCTGAGTAACACTCTCTTCTCCTAGCGTGAAGCACTTTAAGTTTTTCCTAGACATTTCCCTGCCATATACATGTCCCATCATTATCATTATGTCATAATTCACAAAATGTTCCTCCACTCCACCACCTCCACACCCCCTCCCCCCTCACCTCCACCCCCCACCTTCAGACACGCAGCGAGGCTGCCATGACAGTTCTGAGCGGCCACGTGGTGGTCTGCATATTCGGAGACGTCAAGTCTGCCTTGGTGGGGCTGAGGAACCTCGTGATGCCTTTGAGAGCGAGCAACTTCCACTACCACGAGCTGAAGCCCATCGTGTTTGTGGGATCCTTGGAGTACCTGAAGAGGGAATGGGAAACCCTCCACAACTTCCCCAAAGTTTTGATTCTCCCCGTGAGTGCAGCCATCTCTTTCCAGCTGCCATTTAAACTTTCCCGTCAGCCGTAGATTATTAAAACGCGCAATGGCGCGGAAACGTCGACGTTTATCTCATCTTTCTAGAACACAGTGGCTTTAAGTCGACATTTTTTTATGTAACGCATTTTGCTTTTCCGCTCCATGAGTAATTAGAGTGTGTTGCCTTGTGTTACGACGTACAGCCGCATGGCTATCGAAGCCGTCACGCCTAAATGCTGCCTTATTAATCGAACTGACTCCGTGACTAGGAGGTAAGGAGAGAGACATGGAATAGCACTTCCAGCGTGTTCTCCCATTTCTTCCAGTTGATTCTGTTTTGCCGTTTTACGGTTCATCGTGACATATCACGTTCAAGTGGACTATAAATTATTCCTCAAATACAGTTTGTACAGCTTTTGTTCGCAATTTAGAGATAACATATTGGGACACAAACGTTTCAATTTCCCATACCACAGTCCTTTTTTTAAAATCAAAACAACATTTTTCAGCACAAATGTGCCTTAATATGTTTAATGTATACTTTACAATTTTGCTTAATGTTTTGCTGGTAGTTTGACAAATTTCATAGCGGTTAAAAAAAACTCCCCACTTACAGCAAAAAAAAAAAAAAAAAGGCCTGTTTAATGTGGTCAGATTACCTGACATATGAAATATGCATTGTACTAAGATAATTCCTGCTTGTGGATACCAGTGGTAAAAGCACATTCTAAGTAAACCCCCAAACACTGCCTTCAGCGGTACGTACCCTTTGCATTAGTACACATCTCCGATTCTCCCGTGCGGAGCTAGATCAGCTGAATGTCACAGCATTAGAAAGAGCACTTGTTAGCTAATTTCCCGTAGCTCTGTTGTCAGTCTTTAATTTGTTTTTCCTCTTTTTTTTTTTTTTTTTTTTTTTGTTTCTGTGCCAAAGGGTACGCCGTTAAGCCGGGCTGATCTGAGAGCCGTCAACATCAACCTCTGCGACATGTGCGTTATTCTGTCAGCCAATCAGAACAATATCGATGATGCTTCACTGCAGGACAAGGAGTGCATCTTGGCATCACTCAACATCAAATCTATGCAGTTTGATGACAGCATTGGGGTCTTGCAGGCTAATTCCCAAGGTAAGGACTGCCCTGTAATACTTCACTTCACCGCCTACAGGGGACAGGGACCTGGCAAGGAGAATATCCCTCACTGCGTGATTTAAAGGACCTCACATCATTCTGTTTGACAGTTAAACCTGCTGATTACCGCTAAGGCATTAAAACAGCCAGACGTTGTCATATTTTGCAGCAATTTCAAATTAATAATATAGCGGGCACCCTAATTAGCACTAATTAATGGATGAGGAAGCATGGAAGATCAGGAATAATTTTTTTGCATCTGTTTTTGCGAATTCTTAATCTCAAAAATATGCATAAATACACATGTGCATGTGCATGTGTGCGATCCAGGAAGTGACGAGGTACTTTCACAGGGCAAAGGTCGCAGTTGGAGGAGTTGTCATTGGAGGACGATGACATCATGCCTGTGTCCTGGGAGGGTTGTTGTCTTAGATGATGGTGACTGACTACATGGGGCAAGAGGGTTACCAAGGTGACAGAGAAGGCTACAGTGAAGCTAAAACACAGATGTGATGTAAACAAGCATTCTAACCTGTCTCCAATGCTATGAAAGAATCTCTGGCAGCCTTCACATGCCTTGCTGAATGCATTTTTGAGTGTAGTGTTAAAACATATTGGGAAAAAAAGTGTGAAAGAAATGAAAACTTCACTGTAGTCTTCTCTGTGACCTTGGTAACCCTCTTTCCCCATGTAACTAGTCAGGCCATCTTTCTGCTAAGCGGTATTTATATCGGCCTGCTTATATACGTATGTAAACAACAGGATTGTTGAGATTGTATACTCCATACAGCAGTGATATGTGTACACGATATAGACGTATTGTGTGCACAGCCTATTTAGTGTCTGTAGATGTTGTATAGCCTCTTTCCTTTGTGCACTGTTTATTCGTTACCTGAATGCATACTTTTTTTTTTTTTTGTTTCTCAACTCTAAAGCGAAAGCGTTTATAAAGATGTACATCAGGTCATTAACACGTGTGGTAACAGATTCATTGTTGCAGCTGAGCAGTTGTTTCCAAATTCAGACAAACACACATGCTCTTGTGCCTATCAGAATTCATCTTAATTAACTAAGGAAGATTAGTTGACAGGGCTGCATTTTTAAACAGTGGTTACACACCAAATTACTCATCTGGCAATTTTTACTCACCAGTACAATTACGCCTGTTTTTGTAAAGTGTCACTATAATTATAATAATAATTCTTTTCGAGCCTTCGAGTGTCAATGAAAGTGACATGGCTTTGAAGTGTATTCTCACACACAAGTCTGTTGTGTATTTCAACACGCATATTGAGATGCGCTGTACATTATTTATAGATCTAGATCACTTAACAAAATTATTAAACCCCTCTGGTTTCTTTGCATTTAGCATTTGCAGTTTAAAGTCCAAGATTTTTCAGTTGGTGTCTGGCCGCGTAGCTGTATTTCTATTTGAAACGTGTTTTTACATGCCGTTCTTTAAAATCTGCAGCCCAAGGAAAATATTTAACAGAAATGTTTCAAGTGTGAACGTTTCCACGCAAGTGCCAGACATAATAATGAAGGATTCACATTGTTAGAACTGCACAGATCGTTTGCAGCTCAGTGGGTCAAGGTATACAGTTATTGATATCAGACTTCATCCAAATGAACAGAGAAATGTATTGAATATTATATTGATTTAACCATTCCACTTTAAGTAACAAGATGCTAATGAATAAATAAACAACCTGGTTACCAAGGGAAACGTTGCAGCATGCAGTAACAAAAAAAAAAACAGATATTTGCCTGCAGGGGAAAGTCCAACAGCAGGATTCTTGTTATGTCAGTTATTGTAAGGAGTTGAGGGGGGGAAAAAAAACAGAGCAAATGGTTAGTGCAGAAACATGAGATATATGTGTAAATCAATTGTTTAATAAACGCTGTGGGTTATTGAATGCAGTCTGTCTAACCTCCCTGCCATTGCTGGGCAGTGCTAGCCTCAGGCAGGAGCAGAGCACTTGCTAACTCTTAATATTTATAAAATAATCCTCTATAGCCAACAACCAACTTGAGTTATGTGCCTGTTTTTTTTTTCCTGTTATTTGCCTTTTTGTGTGTTTGTTTTCGTCGCTGCTAGCATTTAAGGGCACTTTTGTCGCGCGGATCGCGAGCGCGTTCTGTGGGTGAGCATTAGTACCACTTACTCAGCGAGTTTTTTTATTTTTTTTCCCCCGCGACTCCCTCTGGGTCACGTTAAAGTTACATGTGTTAAATTGATTTCTGTCAGCAAGCACATTTAGTGTCTGTACTGGGTGGAGCAGACCACAGAATCTCTGATTACCCTGATCTTCTGAAGCGCAGGACATCAAAGGCATTGCAACAATCCATGTCTAATACATGTAGAGCTAAAGCAAAGAGAGTAACATTTTCTGCATTGTACTAAAATGCCAGCAGGCTACAGCAGATGATGTTTCTTACAGTGTGATTTTATGTAATTGTTTAAAATTGCCTAAAGGACTAAAGTTTACCAGGTTTTTAATATTTTAATGAGATAAACTAAAACTGAAACATCTTATGCCAGTAAAAGGTTGGATAATGGCATCGTTTTAATTAACTTTATATATTCTAGTATCTGCATGAAATGAAATATATTTTACTGTTTGTCACATGGGCACCTGCAGCATTTGATATGAAAAGCATAAGCTTTTTAAATGAAACTGACTACAAAAAAGTGTGTACAAAGGTGTGGCCACGTTTTAAATGTCACCGTTGCCACGACTCAAATTATCTACACATCAGTCATTGACTGGGAGTTTACGTAGGTTTTAGGTTTCCTTGTTTGTGTGTGTCTATATATATGTGTGTGTGTGTGTGTGTGTGTGTGTGTGTGTGTGTGTGTGTGTGTGTGTGTGTGTTATGTTGCATACAAAACCATGCGGCTACTCAGGGAATAGCGTCAATCTGGATTAAGTAAATGCCACATTTCATAGGTGCGTAAAAACAAGCGTGGCGTGAAGTGAAAGCAGACACTCGTGCTTAGAGTTGCCATTGAGCGTTACTAGCCACGGCAGTGGGGTTTTGTCATTGCCATAACGAGACGCGCTGCAAAAAAGTTACTCAGTTCAAATGCCGGCTTTGAAAGGAATACTTAACGCTATGCGTCGCCTCCGCTCTTACAAGACTAACCACTCGTGCTGTGGTGCCGTCTTGGATATTCTGACAGGATGCAGCATAGCCTCTGTACTGAATTTGCAATTCCGTTAAAACTTTGTGACCTGAATACATTTCTCGCATTACAGCTGCCATTGTAGACTTGCGTTTTATTCCTAAGTCAGCATTAAATGATGGATGTCAAAACACAGGCAATGTATTATGCATATAGCATTACTGATTTAAGGTGTTTACCTGTCAGTTTGAAGAAATGCAGGACTGTCAGGTTGTGTGAATTCTTACTCGTGTCACTGTGTTCTGTGAATGTCAATGGCACTTCTCCTGATAAAAGGTTTTCAGCTTCCACCTCTCCACTTTTATGGTAACAAAATGAACAACATATAAAATTTATACATAGCAGTAGATGGAAGGCTTTGGCTGACCCCTAAAAGCAAAATGTTCACCTGCCTTGCAGTATTTACGGAAAATACAGATACAGCCCGTGTTTCTGTCTGTCTGCACCTTGATAACTGTCAAATTATATGTTGAATTATTTCAAAAGCCATCGTATTTCTTTCTTGAGAACTAAGCAAGAAAATGGAAGGACTGTGTCTGTTTACGTATAAGTGTGTGTGTGTGTGTATACACTTGAGTTAGAAGATATGTTTACGGTTTCATATGTTTACTGAAACTTTTAGATTCAAATACCCAGTTACATGCGACTTATTACTAAAATTTTAATAAAAATTTTATGTAGCATCTTTCAAAACAGTTATTCTAAGTTACTTAATAAAGATAGAGAGGAACCAAAACTTCATATTGAGGAGAAAAAAAAACTTCTTGGGGGGGTGTGTGTCTGGCAACCAGCCCTGACAGTATTCAAGTGCATTAAATACCTGTGAATCTGTGAATTTTCTTTGAACTGCTGCTTCTAATCCTGCCCGTATTTCCCTAAGAATCTTTAAGTACTCAAGTACAGCATATGACAGTGCTGTGTGTAACCACGGATACAGCTGCAGATTTTGGGCTCCACGAAAGATCGTCACGTGATGTTAGTCTCATTTTTGAAGGACCCTGTCAGTCAGACACCCTGGTGCGCATCCCCTGTCTAACACGCATTACTTGCTTTGCTAACCGAATTGTGTGCGCTTTCTCTCGTTCTTCTTCAGGTTTTACCCCTCCCGGAATGGACAGATCGTCTCCAGACAACAGTCCTGTGCATGGTTTAGTCCGACAGGCTTCCATAACAACCGGAGCCAACATCCCAATCATAACAGAACTAGGTAATGCACAGACTCGCTGCTACACACCATTCAGCTTATAGTAAAGCTGATACCGCTGATGTAAATGTCAATTACATCATCACACAGACACACACCCGTGCTATCTGAGATGTACAGTCTCAGCATTTACATGTTTAAAGTTCGCCGGTGTGTGGAGGGAAAAAAAAAAAAAAAAACTTTTAGTGCAAGCAGACAACTGGAAAGGCTAGTCTGGAACAAAAATGTTACAAAATGGGTCTGTTTATTAATAACAATGAATATTCCTGTATTCCCCTGATACAGGAGCTCATGAAAGTTTCACGTAACAGCAGGCACTAAGGGCCTGCAATCAGAACAGCTAGAACTCTCCTTTGGCCCAAATTTCCAACACTGTGCTTGACCGTGACTAGTTCTCATGATTTCATATCTTTTCTTCATGTCAGCCAGCGCTTCAGGTAGAAACAGGGACGATGAGTGTGGTCAGAAGTACTGTTGTAGTGATCGATCTGTCATTTAATTAGTATGAATATTTCTGAATTGATTCACTGAATTAGATTCATTTACACTGTACTTACTAATAAGGTGGAATGGCTGGGTTTGCACAGATAGCTAGTCATATAGCCCACATTCATATACTGCAGCTAAAAGATAACATCTAATTTATGTCAGTTGTTTAAATTGGTTTAAGGAAGTACCAGCTGTAGGCCTCGTTTAACCAACTTGATAGCTAAGCAGCCGGACAACTGCGATGTTTGGAAATGCGTTTCCTACTTTTTAATTACCCACGTTACTGTAAGACAGATTTTTTTTTTTTTTTTGTCACCTACAGGCAAAAAATATACAGGTTCAGATGTATTGGTACCTTAACAATGGCACTGGAAGGCAACTGCAGTGATCATTTGTCTTTGATTGTGAGGCAGCTACATGGATTAAACGTACAGTATAGAGTGTAATGAAAGTAGACCTACAGGCATGTAAGTTGTGATACAAAAGTTATCCACTGAAAACACATTCACTGTGGTACATTAGTAAAACTTAGTGTGTGATACTTTCAGATCAGTTGTTAAATATTTGTGTTAAGGACACTGGTATACAGTATTTTATTTCTACCTGTACTCTCCAGTGCAGTGTTTTACGCGTAAAAAGCTTGGGAGGGGGGGTGGGTTCACTGAGATCGTACCTCGGCGAATGAGGAGAGATACATTCCAGTTACTACTCTGTGGTTTGGATGGAGCTAGGGCCTACACGTATGAGATTTTTAAAAGGCATTTATTTCCATTTGAACAAATTTCACCGAAAGTTCAGACTTCAGACGAATCCATCATTGTAAAATACGAAAAAGCCTTGAAATGTTAACGCGCTCTGCCTGCAGTAGCGAGAAAAAAAAAAACCACGTGAGACGCTCGAACATTTTCTCATGACAGGATGATTGCAGTTAAGCCCGAGCGTTCTGCAGAGCACAGCTTAATATTTAAGAAGGTTGGCCTCTGTAGATGTGCCCGTTACACAGAACCAGTAATGATATGTGATACTTTTCACAGGACTGTGTAGCGTGATGTTCAATTCTGCTTTTCAATAATTGTCTTTCCTCCCCGACGTTGTTTTGCATTAATAGCGAAACCTGGCAAACTGCCGCCGCTGGTTTCACTCAGTCAGGACAAAAACAGTGGAACCAACATTCAAATGATAACTGAACTGGGTAAGCCGTGTCCTCTGTCCTCTTTGCTTCCCCCCATGCACCCCCTCCATCAGCAGCTTCTTGATTTGTCTGCCTGCAATAGAGAATCGCTCCCATGCCACCACTTTGAACACATTTTATTCTTAGTTCTGGATGAAATTGACTGTCTTGTTTTGGCCTTTTTAATGATTTTTTTTCTCTCACCATCTCTCTCTCTCTCTCTCCTCTGAGCGCAAGGCCTTTGATCACACTAGACTGTCCTTGTGGCTGTTTCCACAGCATCTCCTTGCAGTTCGTTCCTCTGGCCCAGGCCCCCTTTTCATCAGCGTCTTGTCAATATGACTGACATTTCTTTTTGCAGCACACAGGAAGTCTGAGAAGAAACAAAATTTCAAAAACAAAACTTAAGATCAAACCTTCCTTTAAGCTGTTTATTTTTTTTTCCTAGACCTAATCTCAGCAGCATAGATACTGTATTGAGACTGTGAAACAAAGGAAGTTGATGTGAAATGGGATTTCGGCGCCTTATCAGAAAAGACTTGTCCAGTGGTGTAGACAAGAAGTTTGAGGCCAAAACAATGGCTCATGGAAGAGATGTTTGATTTTGAAAAGAAATGTAGTGTTCAGAAAATATCGTGTGTGAAAATGTGTTGTACCAGAGACCAAAACTGTCTCTTGTTCAAATCGTAGCAGTCAGAATGCAGAAAAATACATAGATTAAGATCCCTTATTTACTAATTGGTTCAGTTGTTGAGTGTATTTCATCATTAGGTTAAATGACAACCATACACTACAGTGTTGCTTAAAGCAAACATATGAAAGAGAGCTAAAGTCAAGTTTACTGTTAGCCATTTTGGATTATAAAGAGGTTATCTATTTCAAGTAACTTATGTTTTTAAAGAAGTATATTTCTTGAATATTTAACTTTCAGCTGTTTAAATGCATGTTTTGTTAAGTGCTCGAATCATATGGATGTTGGCTAACACAACAATCACAGATATTTCTGTATTTTGTTAATAACAGGCAGTTAAGCAGCTGAGGGTTTAATGGGTTGTTAAGCCGTCTATGAACTTCACGTTACTTTACCTGCCCGTACCTTAATCTTCTGCCACTAAACTCTCCCGACAGTGAACGATTCCAACGTTCAGTTCCTGGACCAAGATGATGACGACGACCCGGACACAGAACTGTACCTCACGCAGCCTTTTGCCTGCGGGACGGCGTTTGCCGTCAGTGTGCTGGATTCCCTCATGAGCGCGGTATGCTAACACTGGACTGCATGAACGTGCTAAATGTGGTAAAGTATAGGATGAGGGTGAGAAAAGGTCTGCTGTTTCTATTTTTTGTTTATAGCAACACAAACATTACCCGGTGCCTCCTCCATGACTTGCAGTGATGGCTGTGGTAAAAACAACAACGTCCACGTTTCTGTGAATAAAGGGATGAGGACAACGTGGATTTTAGAGAAAGTCGTCTTTGTTAAGACAATGAGCTGCCCTTCTTCCTGTGCCAGATGTTCCCACAGATCATGTTAACTCCATATGTAATATTAACTTCATGTTGGTTGTGTGGCCCCTGTGGGAAAGAGTCAGGGCTGAGAAGCACGCAATTTTCATCAAAGCTAAGTACCGAATTGTGTTAACTTGCGGTTGGTGGCAAGTTTTAAAACGGCTCCTCAAGTGTGAGTCCTGGAGACATTCTGGTCATCCTTTTATTGCCTCTGCTACACTATACCATTTACAGCCTCACACTGAGATAGGACATTAACAGCCAGAGAGTCCCACCATAGACTCCTACTCCCCCCCCCAATCTCCTGCTCTTTTGTACACGTGGAAGTCTGACAGCATACCGCAACTGACAGTGCCTGAGTCTCCGTTGAGACCCAGTACTCCCAGGCATCTCGTACAGTTAGAATCTTTGCTTGGCATTTTCAGCTTCATTGTGTGTTGTTGCCCCTGCAGAAAGCTACTGTGTTTTAAAAGCTGGAAAGTACAAGCAGAAGAAGCAGAAAGACAATATAACTTAGCTCCGCGGCTCTGGGTTCGTGGGTCAGCGACTCTTCCGCTATGCTTCTGAAGGCTGCAGTCCACTAGACACCTGACACTTGAGAAAGACGTGGGTAAAAGGCAGTTTGTTTTCCCACATGCCAAAAAGTTAGCCTTAATAAACTTTAGTTAATACACAAGACAGCTGTAAATGATCAGAAGTGGTCTGTGATGAGAGGTTCCGGGAAGACAATCTGAAATCCCGCTGTCTCACGCCTGCTGTCCTTCTGTGTGTAAACATAAACACGCCACATGCACTCGCGCTGCAGTGGAAGAATAACGGAAACTTCACCTGCTCAAACTGGGTTTTAAGTTTGTTTTGAAATATAATTGGTATTCGGTTCTTTCATCTAATAAAATTAAATTGTTCCACATATGCTACATGCACCAAAAATGAATGTTTTTCAAGTTGAATTTTTAAGTGCTACTTGATTTAGCGGTGGTGTGGATTAGTCTGAAGAAATTTGCATGAAATTGCGTATGTTATTTTGGATTAATTTCAGCACAATTGAATAAAAGTACAGAAAACTTGGCATAACAGAGAATGTTATTGGTAAGTAGTTACACCTCCTATTTAATTGACCACAAGGTAATCCTTAAATTTGGCTTTGATGTTTTTTTTTTTTTTTTTACATGTAATATTTTAAATTAAAAGTTTTGACAAATTAGGATAGTGGTTGCAATTTTATGTATTTGCAGATTTAAATTCGTACACAGGTTGTTCAACGGATCAGCAAGTATTTTAAGATGTAGTCTTAGAGAGAGCCAAATTATTGTGTAAAAAAAGTATGAAAAAGTATACTGTTAAATTAAAAACGCCCATACAGTTTCAGGATGATAAGTTTAAAGCCAAATAATTTGAACTATAACATGGTTCAGCACTGAAGTCCCTTAATCTGCCTATGATAGTGGGCTGGTTTTAAAAAGGCACGGGAGAGGAGAGCTTTCCTTTGCCTGATGACTTCATTTGTCTGCCTTTCAGTTTGAGTGAGGTTAGAACAATAGGGCCTTCAAGAGCATTTCACACTGGACCAAGGTAATGCTTCCTAATAGACAGCATTCATCCATCATCTGGCTGAATAGTCCTGTCAGGCTCCCAGAGAGATGTCATAGTGCAGAACAAGCCAGGGGAGATACGAGGCTTCACGGCAGCTGGGGAGGGGGAAGGGGGGGGGGGCAGCCTTGTTTAGCGGCGCTAAACCCGAGGTTTCGTTTTCATTTCAATTTGCTGCATAGAAAGGCGAAACGCGCGCCCGCACGCTCACCGCGAACGAAAGCGCAACGACGAACGGTAGAGGCGTGGAAACGTCACGTGTGACACGCGCGTGACGGCTCCGGTGTGACCGCGCCGTCTTGTAAGGATGGAGAGAGCGCAAGGAGAGTCGGCTAGATGGCAGTGCTGGGCTGACTCTGAGATAGTGGCCGTGGTCATCACCTTCAGGGACCTCCCAAAGTTGGGAGCTGACAGCACATCGTAGGAAATGCATGTTGCAACTCTGTTCTTATTATTGTAGTTTCTCCCGATTTGTTTCTGTGCACGGCAGGTTTCTACCTCAAGTATACATATTAAGACTTACATGACAATGTTGCTGCATCTGCAGAAAACAAAGCATTAATTGTGTCCTTTGTAGTGCGTTATGTAACAGGTAATTCATTTATATTAACTTATTCTCAAGTGTATATATACACATTAAAAACAGTTACTCAAATTGCAACTTAGAAATTTTATAGCAATGAAAGAATTGTATCCTAAAGCTAAAATATGCCAGTTCTTCATTGAGTCATTTTTGGTGAATGTGGTACATCACTCACTTTTGTTAACGTCAGATGAAATTAATTGTTTTGCTGGGATGTGATTTACAGTTGCAATATACAGTATGTGTAAATATGTTTGCTCAATAATAATACAACTACAACTTAAGTACATGTTAAAATGGAGTTGCTTTGGAAACTAATATAAGTGGAAGAAAAACCTTGCAGTAATTGGACTCTTCTGTCTTTCTACCTCCCACGAAAAACTTTGATGAGACATCTTAGATTCCAAATAAGAGCAGATAACTTGTAGCTTGAAAGCCTCGAGTTGTGCCTTGAACGGTGTTTGCTTGAAGAATCCCCCCCCCCCCATTCTTTTTATCTCTGCAGACATACTTCAACGATAATATCCTGACGCTGATCCGGACGCTAGTCACAGGGGGCGCGACGCCAGAGCTGGAGGGGCTTCTGGCCGAGGAGAACGCCCTGCGGGGGGGGTACAGCACACCACAGACGCTGGCAAACAGGGACAGGTGTCGCGTGGCGCAGCTCGCCTTGTACGACGGGCCCTTCGCCGACCTGGGGGTAAGTGGATATTTAAAAAGAGGCGACTGGTTTTGCCAGTCAGCAACGGCACGTTTTCTGTCGCCTGCTCCGTTTGTAGGCCATAATCAGAAGTGAAGAACTGAGTTCGTGAGGAGGCTGGGGGGGTTGTATGTGTGTGTCGGGGTGGGGGAGTGGGAGGTTGCACAATGGAAGCCTGATTAGTGTCATCCACATACAAAAAGCTGAAACTTTAAATTATTCTGCGAGAGCAGCGCTGTTTTAGAACACTGTTCGTTAAAGGATTCTGCGGATGTCAAAGGTGGTCAGAACAGCTAAGCTAAATTCAGTGTCCTTGTTTTGAGTTGCAGGATGGCGGGTGCTATGGTGATCTATTTTGTAAAGCATTAAAAACATATAACATGCTCTGCTTCGGAATTTACCGACTGAGAGACGCTCACCTAAGTTCTACGAGTCAGTGCACGAAACGGTAAGTTTGTTCGTTTATTATATTTCATGCAGCCTGGCTTGTGTAGACCTGCCTTTACCTGGCTGTCCATATTCTTGTGCCTTGTGCTTTCCTACAGGTACGTCATAACAAACCCACCATACGAATTTGAGCTGGTGCCCTCGGACCTCATCTTCTGCCTGATGCAGTTCGACCACAATGCGGGCCAGTCCCGGACTAGCCTGTCCCACTCGTCCCGGTCCTCCCACTCGTCCAGCAAGAAGAGCTCGTCCCTGCACTCGATCCCCGCCGTGAACCGGCAGAACCGCGCCAAGGCCCGGGACTCCAGGGATAAACAGAAGTACGTGCCCTTGCAGACGTACGAGCCCCCGTACGCGTGACACACTGTCCATAGCAGCCGTCACCCATCGATTGTGTTTTCCCCACAAGGGACTCATGTTGTTTGTCTAACGGTGCCCTGTGATCTACTGCCACAGTCATTTGCATGTAAGTCTCATCGTTCTGCTCTGCGTAGTCCATTAGCGTCTCTGCCATAACCACGTCTGTCTCTCCTTGACACTAGTAACCATGTGCTTTCGTTACTGCAACTTATAGAAATTAATCTTCTTAAAGTTGCTTGCAGGTAGACGCTACAGAATAAACGACTATCCATATGCCCTTCTTTAAAGAATTCTTTTACACAAAAAGCATTATCGGTTTCGTTTTGGTATAAATAAAATTGATAAATAACCAAATTCTGTTGTACTGTGACTACATTCTTATAGTTTAAGTGAAATTTTTCAATTTCTGTATTTGAAAATGGACACACACCTGCTCTTGGGAGGATTGATCAATGTTACATGTACTTTATTACAATATCAACAATTTTACTTCTCGAAAACTTTACTAAATGTAACCAATGTAAACAAAAACAGTTTCTGGTCATATTTTTAAGTATAAATTTGGTCATTAATTGAATTTCTTATACATACTGAATTTTAAGATCACAGGCATTTTCATCAGTTGTAGTAAACATATTAGTGCATGTAAACAGGATTAGCCTATTTGCAAAATTGACTTGCAATTAGAATTTCACAATTTCAGAATGCAAAATTAACTTTCAGATGTAGCTATTTTTACCTAAAAGGAACTTGTCTCGTGTCCCCTAATTCAGGACACGTCAAGTTACAGTTTGAAAAAAATCATGATTATTTTAACTTTTTTGCCACCTCATTTTTTTATTGCACAAATGGCAAATTTTCCTATTATCTTAATGTAATTTATACTGTTAGAAATTTACGAACACTACAGTTGGAAATAAAAAAAAAAATCACCTTAAACTTTTGAGAAACAAAATTAAACACGCAAGTTAAAATTTAAAACACGGCATCACCTTGAATGTGTTCCGCAGTAACGTCCGTAGCCATTGTGGGCGGACGCCGCATGCATGGCGTAGCGTCACGACAGAAGTGCTCCATGTGCCATACACATTCTGATGCATCCCGTAACATCTAAGATGGACTTGACATCATCTTAGTGCAACATCCATGACTGACCAGGCGGCCTCCTTCACTCAGTTATCCCGATTTTCTCTTCGGCGAACCGGCAGGCATGTCTGAGTCAGACGTGGGACAAACAGGAGACGTCACGGTGTCACCGTGTCTCCAGGGAGACACGTGTGACGGTCGTTACGGACGAGCACTGGGATGCGTTCCTGCAAGCAAAGGAAAGAAGCTTGGAGTGCAGAAATCATGGAATTTCACATCACTTGTTCATGCTCCTCCATTGACTCGATGTCAAGTTTAACTTTAGTTTGCACCTATCCAGTGTGATGCGGAAATTGGATAGTGCGTCTGCCTTCACTACTACTTCATGTCGGCGTAAGACCGGTGCTGATTGCGGAAGAAATAGAATAAAAAATCCAAAAAAAAAAAAAAAGTGGCATAATAAGGTTTCAAAAAGCACTTGCGAAACACACAACTCTGATCCTTTGCAAGCATGTAACCATAAGATGCGTTTTATTGATGTGTGCTGCCTTTGAAAATACTGAAATTGTTTAATACAGAGCTGCCAATGAAACTGAAATGTATTTAGCGAATGTGGTCTTAGAAAAACGGGGGGGAAAAAGGACAAAAAAAACTTAATACAAATTCGACCATGGGACTTTTCCAAAGTGTTCCTCCCCCGCCACCAATCTGAGCTGTGTCACCTGCTTGCTGTGACAGGGATTTTATAGCAGAGCAACACAACTGGCATGAAAGCTGAACATTGGCCAAGGTATGTCAGCCGGCCCCTACATGAGCACCAACTTCACACCTGTCAGGTGCTTAAAGGTTGTCAGATACCAGCACCGTGTGCCGTGAGGCCCTCCTGTCTCTGGTAGGCTTACAGACTACAAACCAACACAACGGTGTTATGGCTAAAGCTAAATTGGGGTCAGTGTATGAGGAGAAACGGCGTTCTTGTTAAAAAGTACCGTTGAGCTCTGCGAAAGTTACGTCTCCTCTGCGCGAGGACAAAACTCGCGTGCATATTTCCTGGTCTTTAAAATAATTTCAGTATTTTAAAGGCTGTTGGCAATATGAAGTACTTTTAATATTAAAGCTGCATGTTACCTGGAAACAATGTGTGATGCTGCCCAGTGACAATGACACAAGAAACACACATTGTTTAATGGCTTGTGAGATGCTGCCCATGTGTGTTTTTGCGTGATCTGTTCATTGTAAGACACACATGAATGTGTGTAAATACATGTATATGTACTAATATATAAACCTAAATGTATATGTGTACATATATAAGTTAATTTCAGTTTTATAGAGCATAGTTTGATTTGTAACAACTGAACATTTTTCCTGACATGACCAAAACCCCACAAGTAATTAGAAGATATATAAACTATTTGAAGATTTTATTGTTGTCTTTATGCGTTTTATATCCTGTGTACTACAATGTGTGTTCAGACACATTTATTCGTCTTTGTATATAATGTGTGTGTATAGCATTATAATATGCCCCTGTTAAAATTTAATTTTATTGCAGATTAACTGTCCTGGTATTGTTTATTCACTTACGAAATTTTATTTTTTGATAGTACACCTGCTGTGTTTAGGATTAAATTAGCATTAAATGTTAATAATCAAAAGAATCCTACACATATTATTTCTTCGATCATATTTCTATATGCACTGACTAATAGAAAAATGCCAATAAACATATTTAGAATGATCACACTCACATGAGAGTAATATGATTACTCTAATAAGTGAAAGTGAACATTGTTTGTGTGGGAGGACATAAGGTGAAGGTTTCAGCTCACTTAGTCGCATGTTTGTTTTGTTTTGGAAGCACGATAAAGGGCATCTAACATGGAAGGGAGACCTGCATGTGAGTGAAATGTCAACACACGTTGACCTGTCGTTTACTAAGTACTGAACCAATCGTGTCCCTATCTCGGGGTCGTTGTCATAGCAGGTTAGATTGGTCCAATCACAGTACAAGACAGTGACCTCTGCCCTCCTGTTGTAAAATTCCCACTCACTGTGTGTTACTCCTGTGCACCGGATTCAGTGATACTTGTTCGCACTTGACAAGTTTCGGGTCTCGGAGTCGTCCAAGAGTCGTCCGAGTTTTCTTACAAATAAAGTGATAAATGGAAAACAAAAAAACTCAAACTTCTTTCTAGAACCTGAATGCATGTAATTCTTTTTATGGTTTAAGCCATTTTGAAACTAAAGTTTTCAAAGAAAATTTACGCTTTTGTACACATCAGTTTCTGAAATTTATGGACGCATTTATTTATATGCATATACAATATAAAAGAAGTGCAGAGAGTTTGATTTATATATTTATATATAATATACTGCACTTCTAATTGCCAACAACAGAAGACTACATAGTTTGTGTATGCATACAGTACTTCTTGTGACAGTCCGACATACATCATTTCTACGGTAACGCTATAGTTATTTTTAGTCATTTTTCACAATACTGACCAAGTTATAGACTTAATGCTATGGTCATGTCAGTGAATGTGTTTGACACATTTTATTTGCTTTAAAATACTGTTAAACTCACAGACTACTTCTTTTTCTAATGTGCAACAAGGATGAGTAGAGTGGACCAAGGTATGAAAGTTAACTGACTGTGCATGACGTAGACCGTGTCATGGTTTTTTAACCGTAACTCTGTCCTTGTGAAGAACAGTGGTGGAAGGCAAGCTTGTTTCCGACAGCGTCTTGCCTTAGTTCCCCTTTTGCTTTCAAAATGGAAGCAAGCGGCTGTCCGACCATTACATCGCCCAAGGACATCCTGGCATTGCATGTGGATTGTCATATTTATTTGATCTTTGCTGCGTGTCTGGTTTGATTTCGCCCAGAGGTTTAAAGCCTCCTTGTTGTTATTAATGCCTGTTTAACAACAACGTTTGGTTTGTTCATCTTGCTTTACGAATCTTACAACCCTTGACACATTTTCGATCTGTCGTTTTGGTGCCATGCTTCTGTTGGTTTCGCTGAGCTCAGATTTGAAGTGTGTGTGTGTGTGTGTGTGTGTGTGTGTGTGTGTGTGTGTGTGTGTGTGTGTGTGTGTGTGTGTGTGTGTGTGTGCACCCGCGTGTGTGCACCCATTTCTTCCTCTGATGTCTCCACGGCCACGTTCTGTATCATAGAAGTACACCATGAAAGGGAACGTTTCACATAACACGTGCACTTAAAGGACATCTGAGGCGTAGGAAGTTCTCATACTATGACAATACTACTTGAAGCCCACGTCCTATGAGTATATAGATAAAGAAAAAGTTAACGTTCTGAAACCTAGGGGTTTGGCTTAATGTCAGTTACTTCTTATTCTTTTATTGTACCGTGTACTCTGTCTTAAGTATTAAAGTCTTTGTGTGATACTAATGGACTTGTTTGGGCATGGCGACCTGCCCCCTGTAGGGTCTGATTGTGGATGATGGCTGCCAAGTTAGAAAATACTCACAGAGGACAGTGTCATATAATCTGCCACTTACTGGTATGAACAGGGCGAACAATTATCCTCTCGGCACAGCACAACGTGCAACTTTCAGCTCGAGCACACTCGGGACTTACTCCGGTACAGATGAGCTCTCTCTGTGAAGCTAGCACTCCCTGGCTGACTGGTACAGGGTGAACAATTATCCTCTTGGCACAACGTGTGACTTTCAGCCAGAGTACACTCCAGACTTGCTCCAGCACACATCTCTCTCTCTCTGTGCCGAACCCTCCCTGACTGACTAGTGGCCGGAGTCCGAGGTAATTGTGCCAGAGGTTCGTGCTCCCCTCTAGAGATGTCTTTGTGCCTGGCTCACGCTGACAACATCGAGACGTTCTGTAATACATTCAGCTTCCGCTGGCTTGTACAAGCCCTACTTTCACACAGTTGGTTCCTATACTTCCCTACCTAATCGCCTGCATCTCTAGTCGAGCTGCAGGTGTTGCTGAATTTTCACAGAGGCCTTATTCATCAGCACACACTCTGAACATTAAGGCTTCTCTGGCTGTACTCGTTCCAGTACTTCTTTAAGCCTTCATTATATTAGAAGTTGGAGAGACCAGAACATAGCACTGAATGTACAGAACTGCTGCCGCAGGTTCTAACATCAGGGCTAGATTACAATCCCCAGTAGTCCCCCTCCAGGTGTACCAGCTCAGAGGCTCGTCCTCTCTCTCCTTTACATGCCTTTAATTTCCACTGTAATTATTGTATTTGGCATTCGAGCCCATTAGCCACAGAACCCTGGGTGCAGAACCAACGTACCCCAATGGTTATTCCAGCCTTATTTATAATGAATATTATATATTATATATTAGTGAACTGAAGTCCAACGTTCACCAGGATTTTAGGTATCTTTACCCTAATGACTTTCATTAGTCCATAAACATCACTAGTATAGGAAAGTTTGCAGAAACAGGGAGGAGACCACCACTATAGTCATTTATTGTATTAACTACAGCCATTGTTGACCATGACGAGGTCCTCAGAGAGACCACATGTAGTGTGGGTGTTTATGAAGGTTGCGGAGTGCTTTTGTACTGAGTTCTTTTTTCATGAACATTAGGGACTGGGGATAATACTAGTTCCCTTGAATCTTAATCATAATCTGCAGATCCTTACATAATAATGGTATCCTTTTACGATACAGAACAAACAGGTTAGCAGAGCAGCTTTGGTTCTGTGGGTGACGGATATCGCTGAAGTACTATACTTCATTACGTATGCCGTTTGTTCTAAGATGTTTAACTATGACCAGTACAGAAATCTGTTATGAGTACATTAAAGTAATTTTGTTTTGTTTTTTAATAGCTGTTCAAGAAATAAATTAATTTTTGTTTTATATTAATTTTATTAATTTCAACCCAGCTATGAGATTTTAAAACATAAAAAGAAACTGGAAAACCTAAGTCATGTATTTGGGTGTTTTTTTGTATATGAAAATGCATTTCTTAGAAAATACCAGTTCCAAAGCAGTGAGAACAGATTTAAATATTTCTATTTGTTCAGATCTTTAAAAATATCCCATAAACATAAAAAAGGAACTACAGCAATATCCATCAGGCAAAGAACCAGTATTACTTAGAAATGTTTTGTACACCGAGTGTGTATGTTTTCATTTTCTGTGGTTGAATTAGGTGTGTACTGGAACAAAGCACTTTTCATTTAAGGGACTGAATATAAAAAGAATATGAAATCCACACATTGTACTCAATATTTTATTGCCAAACCTAAATTAGATGAATAACGGTTTTGTCAAACTTTGGATATAATGTTTGTATCTATTAGTGTGTGCTGTTGAACACCCCACCTGTTGTGGTACAACTTCACACCATTCCACAAGTGTAATAAGACATCTTGTGTTTGCGGAAGCTGTGTCTGTAATTCTCATCTCCAGTCAGTTTACTGTCACGGTAAAAACTTCCTTGGCAACAGTGATTTGAATAATTGCTACTCCTACAAGCAATTGTGCTGTAATCGTGGGTGCTTTGGCTAAAATTAATTAATTTACACGTGCTATGACTCTAGTGAAAATAAAACATATATTTAAAAATTAATATATAAAATACTGTATATTCCAATATGTTTAGCGATTTAGTGGAGAATTAACATTGTGCTGAGCACAAAATTTTAAGCTGAACATTGTGTCCACACAATATTTTTGAAAATTTTTTGAGAAACATACTGTAATTGAGAAAGATTGCTTTGATCTTCAGTATAGCTGACATGTCGCACTAAAGTGTTTGTGGCTACTTTATGACATGAACTCTGTGTAAAGTCTTACAGACCAGGTTATACCTTTAAAAAGCATCACATTGACTTTTTATCACTACAGTAGTAAGTGAGAAATAGCAAAACTGACTACATAAACTTGCAGCCAAATATCTTAATTATTCTGAGAGAGTGGGGGTGATTTATAAGGGACAAAATCAAAATTAACGTTTGGTTTCCAGTGCGTGAGATTGAAATAAAGTTTGAAAAGAATGGCAGGTAAGAGTGATGTGAAGTGTCTGAGACTGATGCAGATGTTTCCCCTTCCTCTGTCTTTGTATTACCTGGCTGTTTCACAGAAAAGAAATGGTTTACAGATGAACCGGAGAATTCCTACCCAAGGAACATTCATACCAAGCCCACAAGCTCTCAAATGGCCAATCAAGTTAATCAGTATAAATCCACAAGCAACCCGATCCCACCCATCAGAGAAGTTGAAGATGAATGCTGAGCGCAGACCATCGGGGGGGCCGGGAGGAAAGCGGGGGGACCTTGCGGTGGAAAAACAAGTCACCATGGTGACGCAGTGTTGCTCCGACCCTGTGCGCTCCACAGACTGACGGTTATTGTGCCATCTCAGGCAATACAGGAGAGCCTTCTGCTTGTCTCCATGAAATACTGCCATGTTTTTCAAACAAGCCTTTTCAACCAAGCTAGCAGGCATATACACACACAGCAAAGAACACGACAATCAAATAAGAAATGTAATACTTCTCAGATTCATTAGTCAGAAGAGGAAATATTTTATTGCTATAACAGTAATGGTAATAACCATTATTATTGATAATTCAATAATTATTATTAATTAAGGAAATGCAGCAAGGATAAACTGATACCCCCACAACCATAACTGAATTGATGCTGACAAGGCTTAGGAATAATTTCAATATAAGCATTCCAGCATAATTATATAATGAAACGTATATTGCAACGTTTTGCATTTCGCTTAAGAAAAGACTGACTTTTTGGATTGGAATAGAGTTTAATGGACCCTTGTGTATGTCCACTTAAGAGGTTATTCCCTTGGTTAATGATGTGTGTTAGGAGTAGCCTATGTCACATCATGTATTACCTGCAAGATGAATGAATTGTGAAGTGATATATGTTGCCATAATGTGGGTAAATCATTGCTTTGGTGGTTGTTTGCTGCACTTGTTTAAATATAAGGCTCTTCAGTCAAATTTAGTAATGTTTCAAACGTGCACAAGCATTAAGGACATTGTGGGTTAATAATGAGAATCTCTACTGGTGGAAGACAGTAGAAACGGTCTTAGCTTGTGCTCCTGTACAGCCAAATATGACTGAGCTTTTTTGATTCAATGTGGAGTATTGTTTACTCGAAGCACCTATTAAAATTTTAGCACTTGCAGATGCAATGCAGAACACATACCCTGAGAAGGAACTGAAACAGTAACAACTATGTTCTGAGAATTCGAGATGGCTGCTAGCTGTGTCAGACCGCCACATATCGCGAAATCGGGTGCTAACGGGTCCTCCTTTAGCGGTAATCACTGCCTGACAAATGGCTGGCACAGAGACAATGAAGGCCTTGGATGTTTTCCATGACACGGTTCTCGTTCTGTAGATCGAGAGGCTTTTTTGGGGGTGGAGGGACGCTCTGATTATCAAAAAACTGCTCAGTTGTATTTGAGTGTGCTGGACCGCTCCAAAACAGTCTGGTTTTCAATGCAATATTCAAGCCGCTGTGGCAGATAGGGGCCTTCTGCAAGCTCGTTATCCAGCCTCCAAAGCCGCCGACTACACTGGAGAACAGCAGCTGTCTGTAGCAGACGCTTCGCTTTCATAATCGGCGGTATCTAAGCCCCGGATGCCGAGCCACACTCTAACTAAGTTACGGATTTTGTGACAGCTTTGCGCGCGGGCACACATTGTCCGCACGAGCGTAAATTCCATTTCAGAACGTTTTAGCAATTTAGTGGAATGAAGTGTAATGTTATGGATGCGCGTGAAGCTAATATATTCCAGAAGAGTTAAGGAACTCCTGGCAAAGAGTGGCTAGTCATTGGCATACACGTATAAAACCAAGTTACAAGATACTTTTATATTTTTCCCCTAAATCACGTAATCTATAATCGTAGAATTATGGAAATATGGGACATATTTAATAGGGATGTATTTAAAGGAGCTTTCAGAATGGAAATGCAATCTGCATGGTCAACTGTAGTATGGTTTGGTTTCACATGGTTTTACATGACATGAAATAATTCTGAAAACATACAGTATATACCTAATAACTCCTGTCGTTCAATGGAAACAAACGGTATAAAGTGTACACAAAAAGTGAAATGCAGAATTAGATAAAACCCAAGTGTAAACATCCATTCAAAACAAGAAAGAGGCCAGTGTTAGAAAAAGCCACGGTGATTTCAAGATGTTTATAGCGAATCTCAGTGAAGACGCAGGACACTGATGCTTTGCCGTTTGCATACTTGTGTCACGCGTTGCAAAAAAACCACAACAAATCAGAAGACTGCCTTACACGATGGGGTTAAATTAAATTTTTAAAAGTCATATTTTTGTTCATTTTGGGAAAAATAATGCATCACAGCTGTACTTCCTGTGTACTGTCTTCACTGATTTTTAACATAATGCTTTTTTCTCTACACTGGCTGGTGTATGACTCATTACACAGGACAACACTGAACAACTGTTTACTCTGAAGTGATTTTTTTATTACCCTAATTACATGTTGTTACACTACAGTGTGCAGCAAATAGACTAAAAACAAAACATGATTATGAATGTACATATAATTGGATATTTTTTAATTCACAAACTATCTGGAATGACAATAATAACAATAATAAAATCTAAAACCTAACTTCCCCCAAATCATAATGTTTAAAGGATAAGGAAATTTTACCTGTTCTTTTTTTATATTAAAGTCAATATTAATAATTTTCCTGTAGTGAAATTGGGAAATGGAAAAAGTTAAACATTTTGTTCAAGGCTTTTTGCAGTTTGCATTGTTTCTGAAAGGCAGTCTGCATTTATTATAGCGACACGCTATATTCCAAATATTAAAATGGGCTGTTGGCAGCTGAATAAACAAGAACTAAAAATGATTCAGAAAGAACCATTTTATAGGGTGTTTGTTCTTGAAAACCATGTGTACATTCCATATCGTCTTTGTACGTATTATTTTAAATTAAAATATTCATAGCATTTTTTTCCCCTTACATCGATTATGCCTTTTCAGTTCAAACGTGTTGCTTACCACATACATTTCTTTCACTTAATCGCTTGTTATATATATATATATATATATATATATAAATAAATATAATTATAATTTTGGAGCTACATATTACCAAAATATTATTATAATCCATGTTATAATCCAACACAATAACCATTATAATAAGGAAAAAAGATGTATTTGAATAAACAGGGTTCACAGATGTTATAACAATACGAGCAGCCTTACAAATGTCTTTTGTAACTTGCCGAACATGGGAATGTCTTTACTGGATGCCTTTCTCAATTGTACACCTCCATGTTTCGAACATGGAACACTTTGCAGGCCAGCGGTGATGTGAGCTCTGCTGCCTTTCACTGAGCATCACGCTGTAGCTTGTCGTGGGCATACATGATGCCCTGGCCAAGTACACCTGTATGCTGCAGTGCCAGGCAGTGTGTGAGTACAAAGGAGGATTCCCAACAACCCACTATCGCGAAAAGTGGCAAACTGTGCTCAGAAGGGAGGGGGGGTGTTCTGATTAGACAAAAGAAAAAATTTATAAAATACACAGTCAAAACTTCCTTTTAAAATGTCTTTTGTTTTTAAATGCCAGTGATGCACAGTGAAAGCAAACCAAACCGTAAAGCCTGATGGTCACCATGGAGTAAACACCCATAGCGCCGATGAGTGTGGGTTCGACTTTCTTAATTGCTGGTCTTTTTTTAACCAATCTAATGAGTAGTGAATGTGGGTGGGGAACCAGTCTTAAGTAAATACAGTCTGGCAATATGAATGTTAATATGTCAATCAAAAATGGTTTGTTACATTATTGGTCATGGAAACAACCAGCTTAGGACAGTTTTACAGTAACTAAACGGATGTGTGTTCGGTTACCCGGAATATGATTACAGGAGGATGAAGACTGATTTTAATATCTAATTTATTTTGTTTTGTTATAAACGAGGGATTAATGGAGCACCCGATAGTGCTCAGCTGATCCGATGTACCTGCCTGTGATATCTGGTGATAAATTCAGCATACTGTCTTGTACAAAAGGTTTGTACATAAATTGTACATGGTTTCATTTTGTATTTTCTGAAATTAAAATTGATGTATTTGTGTTCTAAAATCAGAGTCTGTTTTCATGTTATCGGGAAGGAAGAAAACACGTTCATAAGGTCATGGAGAACCATCAGTGTCTGGGACGTTTATTTTTAATGCATTTTCCCTGTTTGTAGTAATCTGTTACATACATCAAACTGAGGCAACTGATGGAAATCTTTATTAATCCTGATGGAAATTCCAGTCTTCTGCATTTATTCCCTCCCCCTGGGGGCAGCATTGAGGAGCCATCGTTTAGCTGATGATGACTTAAGTGTCTCACTCAAGGACACACTTGGTGGACGGGCCAGGATTCACACCAGGAGACTTCCGCATCCTGGTTGCTTGCCCTGCCCACACAGACTGCCACAGGCTGCTTCAAGCTGATACTGAATAAGCTTGAAGTACATATAACCAATGCCCCCCTCCCTCCCTCCCAGGGTGCACTTGGGCAGCACATCCTGCTTTGCCCAGGAGCCAGAGTTTTGATCTGACCAGGAGCTAGGAGTGAGTTCAGAAACATGTTAAACATAATATTTGGCCCCAGGAGCTGCCAGGAGGGTGGATTACACCCCCTTAGGGTCTCCACTCTGGATCTGTATAAGGCTTACACAAGGCAGTGAGGCTATTTACCCATAGCTCAGAGAGAGGTCGCCTTGGAGGAGAATCAAAGTCGTATCTCCCAGGAGGCAGACAGCAATCTTCAACAGTACTACCAGCGCAACTTAATATGGTATGTATGCCATAATGTTACTGTTTTTAAAAATATTTTAAGTTCTGTATTTTTAACTCAAAGAAAACAGTTTTAATACCATTCTGCTGATGCATTCCTGCACCTGTACATGACAGGCTGGCTTTTGGTATTGGCTCACACTTGCTTTTGACACAGCTGTGTTGTAAACTGTTCACAAAATTTCCAGGTTAGTTTAGGTGTTTTCCAGCTGTTCAGCCGGTATTCTGCTCATTAATTTGCCGGTGGTTTTCTGACAGAGGCTCAGACAAAATGACATGTGTATTAGATAAATAAATGCCCTGCCTTTGAGGCACCATGATTTTAAGAAGTACAAAACAAAGCTTAAAAAATTGTGAACACAGTGCAACACGTGTAAGGCTAGCTAATTACCATAGGACGGTATTTTACTGTATGGTACACATATTATTACGGAAACTTTTAGTCATGACACATTCATCAAAAAGTCGACTCTGTCTAATGTCTCAGCCTCAAAAAAATGTTGTGACTAAATTAACATAGCGAAGGCTGTAAATAATGAACATCATAATGTAAAAAGTAATGATATTCGCAGTCAAAATTTACTTGAGTGTACTAAGGTATAACTAACCTTACAGGTAGATTTGCCAGTGGACAGTAAATAACCTCCCAGCAATGAAGATGAAGATGAAAAAGAAGATTTACCGCTTTTATTGTATGCCATTAGATTTAGCTTCCACAACAATGGTGGGGTGGTTAGCTCCACACCCAACCCCCATCCTAGAGAACAAGTGGACTGCTTTAGTGTAAAACCGGCCCTGCATATTGGCCTTGAAGGGCCGGTTCTAGCCATAAGATTTTAATATTTGCTGTGAATGCTGATTAATGAATTACAGGAAAAACCACAAAGACCTTTCATTATCACTGATTCAAGCGTTTGGCGTGGCTGACTATACTTAGACATTGCTACCATCAAAAGTTACTTTCATTTGATGCGAAATGATTATCGACAGCTATAGTTAATTTCAGGGACTAAATTTTGATAGTTAAGAACAGTCGCACCAATCTGAAAAGGGGCCAAATTACAAAATACACAAACGAGAGAGTGCGTGACGGCTGTGATTCTGTATATTGGTGAGTTTGGAATAAAGACAGCTCCAATTGACAGCTTTGCTGGTGAGGCGTGGCCTCTTTGTGAGGTGTTTTCAAAATGATTGATTCACAACAAAGTGGCTCCTGGGGTGTGCGGTCAAGCCGAACTGATTTGGATCGATTCCAGAGGAACTCATCGATCTGCCATTTATCCTGACAGTGTGTTTACGTAGAGGAGCCATGCAAGGCCCTCTGATGCCCTGAGATCCATTAAAAACAACGGCCATTACCTTGAAGTTGTTCTACAGCTAACTCCAGTGGGCTGAAGTCAGAAACAGCATTTTGTAGGTCTGCACACAAATATGCACACAAAATTAACTCCTCCACTTTGTACAAGATTTTAGTTTTGCATGATTTTGAGAAGCTTTATATGAAATGACTTTACTGTTCTTATAGCTGATGGCTAACTCCATTCGTTAAATAGAAATCTTTTATTTCACACTTACTTTCACACAGTATTGTTGTACAATATGAAGCAAGTTAATTGTGAACATACTATATTCAAATGTAACCTTACTGAAATTTAGTACAAACACTGTATATTAGAGGACTTAACTGCCATAATATTTTAGCAAGCGAATGCTTTATTGTAAAAAATATGTTATGAAAGTGTGGAAAACTAAGCATAATGGTATATGCAGCACATACACTATTTTAATAGTAAATAAAGTAATGCTAATGTTTGTTTTAATTACAGCAACTGGGGCCTCTTTAGAAAGTAACAGATGTTGAGAAAGTTTATGGAGCTGAGCACAGCGCTGAAGTAATTCATCGCAAGTGCTGGGTGCAAGGCCGCTTTTGAGTATGTTCAACAACCATGCTGATTACAGACGACGTGTGTAACAACATGGTAATGCAGGAGGACCACACCTAACAACCAACGAGGGAATAAAGGGAACCCAACACCAACTGTCATTACTCAGACAATTGGGTGTATGCACATAGGCATAGAGATTATACATGCACTAGCCTGGCAAGGTGCTAGAAATAACTATATAAACTAGACAGGATCAGACCATGCACGTGACGATGTGCTCTGTGTCAGGGACATATTCACTATGAACAGGTATCTTCTATAAATCAAAGGATTACAAAACTTTTAAAAGTAAAAAATGAACAATAATCAAAATATTATTCATTAATGTATTAAATGACTTCTGAGCATGCCATACTCTAACTCAATACAGATAAAAGTTTATAAAGTAGCTACCAATACTTAAAGATATAAAAAAGATATTAAAACAAACAAGCACGCACGCACGCACGCACGCACACACGCACACACACACACACACACACACACACACACACACACAAAACCTTTGTCCTTGTAGTATACAACGTGTGGTCGCCGACCTCACAGCAAGACATTTTCATGCATTGTTCAGAGAAGGTGCTTTACTATTGGTCTACAAATCACCCGACGTGAGACACTTCATTTCACCCTTTGGATAGTTGTTGATGAAAACAGTTACCACATTCTCACCTTGGGAAGCAGTGGTCCATCGTGCGGCTTATGAACGATTTTACACACCGTGTCCTAGCCGCAGACTGCCTGCATGCCAATAATATTTACTGTCTGACGCCTTGGTTAGGCTGGGGATGTCGGGGTACGCGCGGATTACGCCCGTCGGCCTGACACTGTCGTCACTCTCTGCTCTCGCTGATGAACTTGTTTAAGGAGCTCCGGGTTTAGCTGCGCATCCGACAAGCTGCTCTTTGTGTCTCACGCATGCGCTCCAGTGTAATTAGCGTTTTATTATCACGCAGCTCTCAGAACCTTAAAAATAACCGGGCGTTCCCTATAGTGCATTTTTGTATTTAAAAAAATCAACACACTTTTCATGCCCTGCCAAATAAATGCGTTTTCCACTCGTTATTTGTCAAATATTCGTCAGAAATTAACCGTACAACAACGCTTGGTTGTCTTCGTCAAGTGCAGATGGATTTATGTTGTCAAATCATTTTTCTCTGTAAAGGCCATGAAGACAATATGATTATGTAGCATTTTTATTCAGTGCATACAGACCCGGTGCACAAAGCTATTTATCCACTATCGGTTCACTTCCTCCAGATGCGGAGGACGCAATATGAATGTTTCACAGCGTTGCTCTTTGGGGTAAGCGAACCACGCGGCTCAACAGATTTGGAAAAGACGGGGCACTTGTCATTGTTTCCGTCAGGTCTCTTTACCGTCGCCGTGGTACCCGGTGTCACGTAAACACTGTCCTCAGGAGCATACAAGATCCGTGGCGCCATGGTGATAATAGTTTCCATGACAATGCGGTGCACTTAGTGCATCAATGCCATTCCAGATAAACAGTGATCCTTTACAAAAACAAGGGGGTCATTACGGCACCTTGTCAAATCAATGTTGAGAGTGTCCCGGCTGATTAAGCCATCTTCTCTCAGCTCTGACACCGTGTCAATAGTACTGGGCCGTGGCTGCGCAGTCAGATGATTGGACCGAAATGTCCATCAATCAAGGAGTCGGGGTAGACTAATGATCCTGTGTGCTGCCTATTAGAGGTACATGACAATTCAATCCTGTTCACTGGGGGGAAAAAAAAGTGACCTTGTTGCTTTATTTGAGGCTGAATTAAATTGACAAGAGCAGATAATCTTTACCTTGGCCAATTAATGGGAACAAAACAAAACAGAAAAAGGCATCAATGGTGTTTTTTTTTTCTCTCAGTCTTACTCTGATTTAATCATACAGCAGTGTTTTAAGAACAAGGCTTAAGGTTTGTGCACAAAACAGTGTCACTTTCAATGTCTTCATGAAGCATAACGTGTCTCAATAGAGGCTGGTTTGGATTTTCTGTTAAAAATGTTTATAAATAAACTAAAAATACACTATAATTTCTTCGCTATTTTAAAATTGGGAAAAAAAAAACATATCAGGATCACATACACTTTCAGCTATATGCATCTCAAAGAAAAGCTTAAATTGTATTATAAAGGACATTTTGTTCTCTAAATGGACTGTTTTGTGTAACATATGTCATTGTACTCTGCTAATTCTAAAGCTCCTAAATCACTATAAAATTAAGTCACTAATTTTATATTAACATATATGTGTCTGTATGTAAAACAATGGAATATATAAGCCACATTTGATGGCTGACAACATTAAACCAGTGTCAAACCCTCTGGAGGGGACGCCGGGTGGGGGGGGGGGGTGTGCTGTAAGCAATAGGGGAAACCTGAACTGCCCAATAGCTGGAATTAAAGGTCATTAAGTAGAACCACTGGGGAGCTGGTTAATTGGTGGCTGTTAATAAAACGGCAGGGCTTTCACTAATCATGATTTACATTTAATCCGTCAGGGTGACAAAGACAAACAATGGTTGGCGCAAAAGCCAGTGGTTTCCGGGAAAACCTCCTGCAGCCGTATACGGCACCTCAAACCCCGACTTGTTTGCTTTAGCAGAATTTAACGCCATCAATATTCTAGGCCAGAAAGATGCCACTCAAATATACAGTTAAAAGATTTAATTCCTGGATGCACAATGCAAGGACTCGCTGTGCTTAACGTTTATAGTCTGCCTTCAGTTGCTAAAGGACATTTTTGTTTGCGGGAATCTGTAAAGCTTTTTTGGCATTACTGTTGACAAAGAAAAGTTATTACCAGTTAACACCTGAGCTGTTTAAAGACCATTTGATTTAATGCTCAAAAAAAGGCTATGGATGGCACTAATATTTAGTATTTATCAGCTATGCTGACATATCAGTTCCTTTTAGCTGCTAGTTATTGATAGAACATTTGATTTAGTGCAAAACAGTGATTTATTCCAGGGAAACTTTCCAACTTTGATCTTCTATGGTGACTGATGTAGTAAAAGCAATAGTTGCCCCAAAAAAACGTAATATGTAATGCTTACACATAAACATCATCTGCATCTTTTGAAAGTCACTACTGGAATCAGTTCAAAGCCTGCTTTTTTGTACAGTTTCCACACACCTTTCACTGTTGTGTAGAGTGTTCACACACCTTTCATCGAGGATGACTGTTTCTCCTCACTGGGTCAGAATCCTGGATCCGACGTTTGATGCATCAGACTGGATTGAAATGGATGTCCCACCCCTGTGGACGTCACATATGGAATGACCCAGTTAATGCCCATCCCCAAGGTGCCGCCTCCCCCTGTCTAACTAGTAAAATGGATGAGCCCAGTTGATGTTGGACCCGCCCACCCCCACCCTACACCTAGCTGATGCTGGGCAGTATAGCATTTTTACAGTATTATTATACACAGCTCAAAGTTTAGGCATAAGATTGTTGTTATTATTATCATTATGATAAATTTATGTTGTGAATTTTCATACTGTCTGTATGAAATGTTATTGGACACTTTGCAAATAAATACAACATAAAAGCACATATACTCCGTACATAGTGTATTGCTACTATAAATCAGACCTGTGTGAAATAACTTTCCCTACCTAAAAAAAAAGCCTTCCTCAAACCATTCTTCCACTTTCTGCATTGCCAAATCAACCATATTACAATCTGCTAATTTTCAGGTCCACAAATGTGTAAGCAACCCCAATTGTACATTTTCACAAATCATCTGCTCTTCGTCGTGATGCATTTATGGCGCAGCATCAGCTTCCCAGAACAGGTCCATCTCTGTCCATCCCAACCAAGACGCATGTTAAACAATGAAGCTGGTTAACAACTCTTCCCGATTACATTTTATTGAATCTTTTTTTTTTTATGAAATCCCATTTCCTCTGGGATCATATACACTCTCTCCCCATCAAGGACATTTTGCTATACTTTCTTTTCAATCAATTTGAAATAACCTTGCACAAACAGCTTGTTTTAGGTGTCCATTTTAGTGAGAAACACACCTTCAGACTTGTCAAAATTAAATGAAGCAACAGCTGCTATAAGTGGCACGATATTCTCTCCAAAAGCCTTGAACAACCTGACAGGTTCACTCGCTGATCCACGTCAACGGTGCCAACTGGCTCTCACCGCACACTTGGATCTATAGCGTCCTGATTTCGCCGTACCTCGGATCTATTCTGCTGTAAATGTTTGTTTTTTTCTGTCTTTTACATATTCCCTATAGCAATCACGGACGATGGAAAAATCAATACAAATATTGTAAGAAATGTAGCGGTATTAATCAGATTAAAGCGAGGTTTTGTCATAAAAAGCGCACACAATATAACTGTTTTAATAATTTAGGACTTGAGTAAAAACTATTTAAAAAGTAGTTCAACTTCAAAATATTGCCCCATAAACTTGATTTTTAGCAGAAAGACAATGGCACTTAAAACAAAAACACCCTCAAGGCAAAGTATATTGACTTAGACAGCTATCTCAGGGCAGTAAGTACATTGCCCATATCTGTGGAAAGAGCCATGTGTTTACACAGATGTTGCGAGCTTTTAAACCGCAAAGATAAAGCATCGTCTCTCCGCCACGGGCCATGTATATTTTACATCACTTCTACTCGGGAACGAAATGAACCTTAAAAACTGTAAACTTCCGAATCCCCGCCTGTCCTACAGGACGGCGCGCCGCGCGAGCGACTCCCGGCCCCCCGACGCGCGCGCGCGCCTCCGCTGTCTGCGGGATTGTTTTGCCCATGTCACGATTTGGAGCTTTTCTCGCCTTGCGTGTTTTAGAAGGCTTTGGAACGTTCGCGGATTTATTTTGTAGTTAAAGCGTTACAGAAATGTGTGCGATATATCACATATTTGTGGAAATTCTCCTTTACAAAAACGTAGCCATTGGCTTTATGTGTGCAACGAAGATAGAGTCAAAATGAGCACAATGCAATGTGTCACATTCATCCTTGTTATCGAGGTGCAAGCTTGGCTAACATTACACGTACTGCGTTTTTTTTTTTTACCCAAACAATCAGTCAAGTCAGTGTGTACAAGGTGAAGTGTACAGAACAGTGTAGTATGATCGCCACATATACAATCAACAGGCAAATGCACTTAATTTCTTATTCTATAATGTACCGGATATTATAATATAGCTGTAGTTACGTCACACACCCTAGAAAACTAGTACCACACGTACTTCAACAACATAGAATAAGTTGTATTTTGCGGTTTTTATACAGCTATTGTAAAGTGCAGGGCTGCTTGTGTGTAACTCTTTTGTATGTATACTGTGCATACTGGAGACAGAACCAGTATGTATTGATGCAGATTCATCTTATATGTTACACACATGTCAAAGGGCTTACCATGCTATTACATTTTTTGTGTGTGTGTGTGTGTGTGTGTGTGTGTGTGTGTGTAGATGAGAAAGAAGATGCACAACATCAGACTGAAAGTGCATTAACGGCACAGGACAACCTGCTGCTGGATTGTCAGAAAGGTTTTTTTTTTTTTGCTCAGAATGACATTCTTGTGACACCTTAGAAAAGGCTACATATTTCTCCTTTATAAGGAAATAAGTCATTCTGCATTTTTATTACCAGTAGAACCTTACAGACCAGATCTCAATGTAGCACAAATTAGCTGCTTGCCACGTTCTTGTAGTGTTGCATACATACAATATGTTTTGCGTTTATGATAACACCTGTTTAAAAGGAAGGAAATTAATCCGTGCATATCGAGGGCTGCACCGCAGAGCAATTACAAGACCAAGAAAGTGGACGATTGCAAGGCACTTCCACGAGAGACCCAAAAGGCAAACCAAGAACAAAATTAACTTGCCAATCCTGTTTTCCCACTGACTTCAGTTTGCTGTCATACCTATCAGTGAAGACAGACTTCTGCAGTTTGACATAGTGTTTTTGACTGGGCCAGGAATGTATTTTTTGTTTTATGATTGTACCTTGTCTTTAAAATTCAACTCATGGTAGACTTTCTGTATTTATTCCTGTAAAAGTAAGGAGAGTCCTGAAGGTCACCGGTAGGCGTGGACACCTGCTACCGTTGTGTGTCTGTGAGCCCGAGGGAGCACAGACTAGCTGGAGAGGTCTGTCCTCCGGGTCGGTCGCTTTGTGGAGATGCCTGCTGTCAGCCAGGCCCCGGCAGGCGCAATCCAGCTCACGGCGCTCTCGGCTGAGTGCGCTACACTGCTCAGAGAAGACCTCAGGAGGGTGAAACAGCACGCGATTGACAGCGCAGATGTGGGAGCGGACACGTGCAGGTCCTGATGATGCGTTCACATGACAACGTATGCCGTTCCAGGAAGTGCAAACAGCAGATGACTAAATTAAAATGGAGATCGGAAACAAAGCGTGCAAATTTGTTATGCTCTTTACATTGAGTGAAATTCATGGAGTATGCAATGGAAACACAAACTCAAAGTGATATTGGCCACCGTTGGCGATCCAGTGCCTGGCATTAGTTTTTTTACATGACTGCTTACTTCCCTAACACTGACCAACCTTCTAGTCTGCACGTTCTGAAGTACAGTTCATGCTCAGATTTCATCACATAGCTTCAACATGTCTATCTATCCATGCCCTGTGGTGGGTTGGCGCCCTACCCTGGGTGTCCCCTGCCCTGCACCCCATGCCTCCTGCGATGGGCTCCAGGCATCCCGCAACCCTGAATTGGACAAGCGGTATAGAGAATGGATGGATGAATGGATGGATGTCTATCTATCCCTTTTAATGTACTAAATTAAATTTAAGTCTACAATCTCCTCCCAAAAACCCTTACAAATTACACACTTGCAATTAAAGCAGCAAATGGCGGTATTTTGTGGTATGGCAAGCTCTGCTCACGGGATGTAATAAATTCATTATATGTTCTAATGACACTAAAAACAAACAGTAGAGTGAGGAGGTGTATTTTACTACTGCTGTATTATGAGTTTATTTATTTTAATCATGGTACTTCTAGATATCATATCAGATATTATATCACCTTGTATAAGTATTTGCAAATTATTAAGAACATTTTTCGTAGTGCTGTTATCTAACCCATGATTAACCTGAAATCTAAAGAACCACCTTCCTTGAGGCCCTGATGATCTGAGCCACTGTACTCATTAAAGGGCCGTTGCCATGGGAACACCAACACAGCTGTAAAACCTGACTATTATTATTCACGCACAGGTACCATCCATTCAGGAAAGGAAAAAAGAACTGTGTTAAAAGTAAAATATAAATTTCTTTTTTTAAATTAAATTATTCTCCAGTAGTAAGTGGTAGATTAATTACAGGGGCAGTGTTACATGATTCCTGAAGGCACTGAATTAACGCGCAACGGAATTTTGATATTACACCTTAACGATGAAATGCAAAACACAGTTTAATTTTCATGCTAAAAATTAGATCTAACTGCTGCCAGATGGTGGTATAGCATTTTTCTCTCACCACAAGTCATAAACATGATTTATAACCATGTGTTATTATTTATCATGATTCATTTCCTGTCAATTGCATTTTGAACGTTAATAGAATTGCCAGCGTGCTTACTGATTTACTTAGTAAAATTTTTATCCAAGATTCAGGTGAAATGATTGGACTGTGTGAGAGGCACTGGATTTACGCCTGATGGAAACTGACATTACCTTGAGCTGTCGGTGCCAGCGCTATATATTAAATCAGGTATGACCTTCAAAGATCTAAAGATGTATTTTATGCGTTTAGCAGTGGGGATGTGTCGCATTACTAGCACTTTTCATGAGCTCTGCTTGTCTGCATAAACACAGAAATACTTGGCGGAAGATGTTCTGAAAGAAATTGGCCCAGGATTGTCATATCTGATAAATACAATGTCAGTGGTCAACTTCTACAGACAGGGGGGTTAGAACATATACCTTACAGTGAATTTGTACAAAAATACATCTCACATACTTAAACATAAATAATTGTGTATTTACAGGGGGAAAACCATAACATTATATATATTAAAATGGAGAATACTTGAATTATACTTGTGTATGCAAATATAATAAAACTATTTACTTGTTGTACCAGGAGAAACCGTATATATATTGAATAGAAGCTATATATATAAGTTATAATTCAAGTACCTCACATTTATCTGTGAACAGATTTTACTGAACTGTAGAACAAGTATTTTACTACCAAAACCTTCAAACGAGTTAAACAAAATAACCGAAATGGAGCATCTTGGAACATACACAAAACAGTTTCTACTTGAACAATGCGTGACATAGGTTATAACTGACAGACTTTTTGTTAGTTTTTACTGTCCATTAAGTAACAGAAACTGGTGTTAAAGCAGATTTATTTGCTTTTCATCATTTGTCGCTGTAAGGTGACCTTAAAAACCATACACATGCATTTGTTTCTACTTTCCCTTGTTGAACGTCTTGTCAGCCAAAAGCTCCATCCTTAAAATGAGGCTGCCGAAAGAGAAACAGTTTTCTCAGTGTTAGGGGTTGCTGTGCCAGCACTGCCGATATTAATGCCTCCAATAAGCGCCACACCATATATATATATATATATATATATATATATATATATATGGTGAGAAAATGTATTGTATTACCATGCGTAATGAGAAGTAATTACAGAGAAAAATGAAAGGTACTCCGGCTGTTAGAGGAAATGATAAGGGAATAGTATTTTTTAAAGCACAGGGTTCATTTTGATATAATTGGTTCCAGAATTATGTATGACATTAATTGCCACATTATCGACTGCTTGTCAGCTCCACTGGCAGCCAGTCCATCTTTCTTACTGGAGAAAGCTAGCTCAGCCTAAAGCAGACTGACAGGCTAATTATACCATCTCCCCTCAATGACAAATGTGGCTAATCTGAAACCATCCCGGAAATAAGGCCCTTTCTTCTCCCCTTCCTTCAGCATCGGCTCCGGCTGATATGACCAGGTGCAGCGCGGTGGAGCGCATGGCGCTGGCTTGGGGGGGGTGTGTGTGTGTGTTGAGGGGGGGGGTTTGCCCCCCAATCTCACTTCAGTTAAGGCAGACTCGCTCTCAGCTATCAGTGTAGCCTGTCAGTCAGCGATACAACCCTCACTCGTCTTGAATATTCTCATTGCCTTGTGTCTATCAGTCAGAGAGCCGCTCGATAATTGATGACCCAGTACAAAGGTTGATTTTTTTTTTTTTCTGTCAAGTCTTCTGACTCAAGAGCCCCCCCTCCACTTTTTTGCATTCTAACCACATGAAAGGTGAAGGCTATTGTGTAACTGTGAGAGAGCTCTATATTTCTTCAGAGACAAGGTGGAGGACAAGGTCATTATACTCACAATGGTATACAAGAAACGTTAGTAATTACTGCTTAAAGATGAAAAAGATCTGCAGCAAACCTAAAGTGACAGTTATTACATGTTAAAGAGGCCACCTTAAATGCAGCACGCTGCTTAATTAGTTTTGTTGCTGTAATTTTCCCCGCTTAATAATCTGCTAACAGGGCAGGCAGGGCTGTTGTGAATAACTGATATTTACATAACGCAGTATATTAATTTCACAGAACTCATACAAGCAGCACTTAAATTTGACTTTCCATTAAAAAAAAGAAAATCCTGGGCTAGAGATTCTATTACACAAGACAGTCAAAAGGAAAAGGAAAAAAAAAGAAGAAAACTGGGTTGGGACAAGAACATGGATGACACATCCTGATGAGATACGCTGCCATTTGTCCAGTGAAGTACATTCCTCTTATCACAGGAAGTGCAGCTGTAAGGGTCACGGAGGTCACTGGCTACAGGTAGCTCTCCGCTCCACGCTTTAATTAGCTCACACGATGCAACTCTTCCCTCCTCGCACTGATCCGTGTCAGCATCCGGCTAGCTGATGCATCTTTTTTTTTTTGTTGTTGTTTTTTTTTTATTATTTTTTATAATGCTGTTTACATTCTATGAATCTTCCAGAGATGTGCGGTGACAAGGATCAGAAGTGACACATACCAAACTTGGAATGTCCCGCAGCCAACTTCAATGAGTCGGGTGCTGTCAGCTTCAGCAGCATCAGCAGCACTGGCTCAATGGCAGCGTCGGTGACACATGTCAGAAACTTTTAAATGTCTGCTCTTTTCATCAGGATGCCTGTGCTACCCAGCCAGGGGAGAGATGACATTTTATGTTTGGGGGGGGGGGGGGGGGGGGTGCGGGGTGTGGGTGTGTGGGGGGGGAGTTGTTGGTGTTTTTGTGGTTGTGGGTGTTTTTTTGGGGGGGCCCCCCCCCCCCCCCCGGGGCGGGGGGGTGAGGGTGGGCGGGGGTTTTTGGGAGTTGTTGTGTTTTTTTTTTTTTTAATTTTGTTTTTGGTTTTTTTTTTTTTTTTTTTTT
>JABJVR010000036.1:3339996-3351262 GCA_025773905.1 Chitala chitala | reverse complement strand
CCCCCCCCCCCCCCCCCCCCCCCCCCCCCCCCCCCCCCCGGCCCCCCACCCCGCCCCCGGCGGGGGGGCGGGCCCCCGTGGAAGCGGTGTGTGTGAGTGTGCGTGCATATGTGTGTGTGTGTGTGTGTGTGTGGGACTTGTTGTGGCCCCCCCCCCCCACCACTGTCATTCCGAGTTTCCTCTACACATGTCACAACGTGGACAAACAAACCTTGTCATTTGTAAGTGCCGGCACTAGTGACCGCGGTCTGAGACAGCGGCGTAGCAGGGACACGGGCCCGTTCTCTCGTAGGACGCCGTGCCGTATTAAACATTGCGCTGGGCTATATCTGACCTTTCTTCAGAACTGTCTCCTGAAGATCGATGAGCTCACTCCGGCAGCACACGAACCCCTTCTCACTCTGGACTGTGCGCAGAACCCAGCTGCAATTATTTGGTGTGTGTGATTAATAACACACAGGCAAATATAATTTGGGCGGGGGGGCGGGGATAAAATATATAAACACGTACAAGCAGACACAAAAATACCATGTTACGCTTTGACTACAAAATTTCTTGATTACCCAAGCACATATTTACACTTCACAGGACTGAATCATCAATGCGTACTTAGTGTATGTTGCAATCTGTTTTGAAAGTCATGCACTAACTTTTTTTTTTTAACCACAGTATTGAAATGGCGGGTGTTTAACCATGCAAGCCTTGGGAATGTAAAGTGCTCGAAGTAAACTATTATATGAAAGACTGGCAATATAAACACAGGGGACTCATACTGTGTTTAGCATTTTTCATGAGTTTAAAAGGTAAAAGGCAAAAAGTTTATGTTGGTCATTAAATTTGGTTAGAGGTAACTCGAAGCAGAACACATAAGCTTTGGCTAAAAGCAGACCAAGACAAGGAAGGTATTCTCAACTGTGATTTTGGCTGCCTCCAATAAAATGTCAGAAAATGAATTTGGAAAAAGCAGTGTGTACAAAGACATCAGTTTTGATCAACATAAAATTTCATTGCAATATTAAAACAGTGCCTCTCCACTAAGGTTTAAATGCATAAAAACCGTATGTGTTACAGTTTAAATATTTAATGCTTAACATTTAAAAAGTAAAAGTGTATGGAAACATTCTCACAATACAGATCTGTGTATGATAGAGGCAAACTACGTTGTCTGGCCAAAGAAATTTTAAATAACATTAACCCTGCCCCTCGCACCACAACCACCCCCCCGAAGGTGTTAAGCTGAAAATTAATCAGCATTACATTAACTTTTAATATCAACAAAAAGAACTGCATCTAACATATTTTAATCTGCCATATTGGAGAGAAATGAGTTCAGATTTATATGCTTAAATTACTTTAAATATTTGAAGTACAAACCACAAAGAAGTTTTCATGTATGAACATGGCATCGTAAAATAAATGTATGCAGTTTAATGTGGCTCATGCTGCTTATCTTAGTAAATAATGTACAAACAGACAAAAATAGCATGAAGCAAACAGTTTAAGGCTGGAAACAGGATGGGCTGGCATGTATGCAAAATTTATGTTTAAAACATTTTTACTATTTTTGATGTACACAATTTCTAAAACTGTTGGCAGATATGACTATATTTTACTGTTCTCCTAATCATATTCGATCCAAATCAGACATTATGTTTGATGCAGACGTAACGAATTTTGTGTCAGTTACGTGAAATGTGTTAAGGTGCTGATATAACATCATGTGGTTGTTGTTAACTCTTAGAGGCACATTAAAAAGGAGAGACAGATAAATGTTATATAGTTATAATTATAATTTCAGTGTTTCACACTGCACTGCCCAATAACAGAAGTAAACCCAAAACACACTGTTACTCTTGACAATAAAAACAACTGCATCCGTGCTCTGCTTCCATCGGCGTTAGCTACCTTTTGAGATACAAACTTTTGCCCTAATTTGGAGGACAGCCGTCAATGGCGTCTGCAGACCGCAGGCAGCCTCAGCTCTGACCTTTGACCTTCCGCGAGCAGCAGTAGGGCCAGGCAATCCATCATGGTGCTCATCCTGTCAGCCACGGCGCTTGGCTGCAGCTGTCCGTCACGCTGGCGGAAAGGGGGATGCTTAAAGGCAATCATGTCAATCTTTATGTGACTGCTCAGACTAAGATGGAAGTCCGGACCTGACAGAACCGGCAGAGTCAGCAGGAGGCACTAGGGGGCTGCGTTTAGTTACCCGACGTTCAGAAGCGAACGAGGCCCTGCGTGTTTTACCGCTCCATTTTTTTTTTTTTTTTTTTTTGCTCTTGTAAAACTTTGCGTCACTGCTCCACAGATGCCAGTGTGTTATAGAACAACTTAAAGCTGTTTTATTTTCACCCTTCAGCTAACATTAATATAGATTTGTCCAAAATAAAAATCTACTGAGACTGTAGCAAAAAGGTGTTAAGGAGACAAATGATTCTGAACATCCCTGTATGTTTACTTTGAAGTTTCCAGATAAGCTAGTCTGGTCAGCAACTGAATAATAATAATAATTATTATTTATTTATTTATTTCTTATTTTTTTATCAGTGGTGCACATTTGTATTTTTGACTATAATAATTTGCCCTTGAAGAATCTGTTGGCAGTCATAAAATGTAGTAGTGCTTGTTCATGTGAAAAAGAGGGAGGAAATTTGTCAGTTAATGGTACAGTTTATATGTAAAAGTTGAGCTATTTTCTTCAATTCTGAACTAAAAGAACAATATTAATGGTGGTAGGGGACAGGGTGGGGGGAGGAGCTGTCCCCCCCCAGTCAAAATTAATAATGACAATAAAAACTTATAAAGCTGAAGAAAATGTTGTAATATATTACTGTATAATTTAGGTCAACATTTGAAACTTCACATAGCTACTGCCACCCCTATATATATATATATAAAGAGAGAATAAGGCTCTGAGAAATCCTAATGTGGTCATGAGGGACAGATGGGACGTGTGCAGCTCTCACTGTGCAGTATGACATAGACCAGAACACTAATCATTGCAAACACTGTCCAACACACAGGAAATCACTCTGCGCACTGAAAACAGCGGCAAGCTCAACATGAGCAAGTCTGTGGTGTGAAAGTCCGTCCATTAAAACTGCATGGCTAACAGCAATTTGGGGAAAACATGTACTTCTGTTTGAAAATAACTGACCCGCATTAACGAAGAGCATGATTTTTTTTTTTCCTCCGAGACAATCCGTAAACTTTTAAGTACATTTGTGCTCCTGTTGACGCATTGGAATGTAAAGTATGTATTAATTTCAGAAGACATCTGCGGCCGACGTTTCCACGTTGATTGCACAACTATATAAAATAATCATAAAACATTTTACCGTATCCACTCTAAAGACTTAATCTGGCGCACTGTCAACAACAGCTGTCAGGAGAGCCGATGTGATTCTACAGACCTCCACGGATGATAAATCCACTGAAGTTACGTTATATACGTTAGCGGCACGTATTTGCTCCACAGCCACAAAGTATTATCTGCTATTTGTACATGGGCTATCAGCTGGTATGAGTGAACTACAGAGCAATTTCTGTAGAAATATTTTTAAATTTACAGCTCAAGATTAAAAATTATTAACAAGTATAAAAGGAAACTCATTGCTGGTAGATCTCTCCATTCTGGTTTTTTTTTAGTAGAGAGATACCACAGGAGGGCTATGAAACATCCCAGAGAGAGACAAGTGACACTTGATAAATACTGGAGTGTTAGGCTAGGTGTCAGTGCTTAGTAAATGAGGCAAGGACAAGTGGCATTAATATTGTCAATGATTTCTTGACAGGAAAACAGATACGGCGCTCAGCGGCAGTTTTTAAATAGACATCAAGCGCATTAATGACAAAAAAGGGCAGGCTTCAAAATGAAAGAGGCAGAGTGACGTGTCGCCGAGTGCGACTCGGAGCGCGCAAATAACATGATCTTAAAAGACGTTGTCAGGGCTGGAGAGACAGGCCCCGGATTGTACATAGTGACAGACAACAGAGATAAGAACAAAGATACCGGTGCCATATTAGCGGCGAGCATATTCAAACGGCGCGAGCCATCCTAAGCGAACCTGACATTGTCTGCGATCGCTTCAAAGTATTCGACGCCCTATCTGCGCGACCCCCCCCCCCCCCACCTTTTCTTCGCAGATGTCACTCCAAACCCCCAGCTCTCTTATGGAACAAGTAACCAGCAGGCCCGTTCTGTCACCGAGAAACGGAGGAGCAAGCAGGCCGGGGGACACCCCGAGTCAATCTAAATTTGGAGTCCATGCCAGACATGCTCCACGTTTTCTCTCCTATCCGCCGCTACTTGAGGTGATCCAAACTATGAAGTGTGAGGAGCTGTCACCCCTTGTAAAGTCTCCAGGCAGACACAGTCCCCCCCCCCACCCCCTCATGTTCCCGATACGCCAAGAGGAGGCGTTGGACACTCCGGCGGAGGGAGAACAAATTCCAGCTGCTGCCGCTCGCCTTGGGGACACGTGCGCCCCCGATCGAGTCCGCCCTACGCTTCAGACCGCTTCGTCAACCAGAGCGGTGTCATTTCGGGAACATCCGAGCCGCTAAAACAAGCTACTGCAAATGCACAAGGGCTCGGAGAAATACCCCGTATTGAAATTTAAAGAAATAACACAGCAAACATAATTTATGATACTCACTCATTTGGTCTATTGCAGGCTATAGAAGAAATGAATATATATGTATAAACTAAAGCAAGCACAAACTTACCGTTATGCACACAACAAACATCCTGTCAGATAAATGTAATGTCACAAACTGTTCGGTAAATACCTAGTCAACCGCATAAATGTTCAACGAGCGACACTGGCACCCGCTTCTTGCATACCCATAAGGCTTTTGTAAACCTGTCATAAGCATTCAAAATAACGTAATAATAATAATAATCATAATCATAACAATCACCACTGACGTAAACTGTTATGACAGCGGTTTCATAACAGTCTGTCACACGCAATGGGAACTGGTGTTATATCCAAGCAACATCTGGACACCTTCCATTCACTTAAGTCTTCAGCTGCCCATTCCTGAGATCCCACGTAGTCCTGCATTTTACGTGGCCTGATTCACGTTATTAAAGAAAAAGCTCTCATATTAGGAAAAACAGTTCAGTTGAAAAGTAAATGGATTCACATGAAATGATAATGTGTTTTATCATGAGGGTATACTTGTAATAGTGTATTCTGCTATTGTACATTAAATTAAACCTTGTTTAAAAAACTCCAGTGGGCCTTCCGTGCATGTTGCTGTGCCTTAAAGCTGTATAAATTACTGTACTCACAGTGCAAACAGAAGACTTCCACTGAGGAAAGGACAAAAAAACTCCCTGGAAGAAGAAGATAAAGAAAAAAAGGAGAAGACAAGATGCCATGGAAGGTGTTCCTATGGCGACGACAGGAAGGCCACTGGTCAGCGTGGGAAATGCCGACGGTGTTCAGGAACAGTAACGTAACAGTGACAGTAATATGAAGAAAGAAATGGTATTAAAGCGGAATCCTGCACAAAAGTGGTATAAAGACTCTTTTGGTGTACATATTTAGTTGATTTTCACAATAAACTTATTCGCATCTTAAAACTGTATTTTTTATCCATTTCAGTTGGGAATCTACATTGTTTTGAATGTACATATACATAACAGTTACTGATTACACATAAACACATACATGTACACAACTGTCTAAACAAAATTCGAAGTGGAATTTTTAATCAAACTGTGAACTGGTGTGCAGAAAAAAAACAATCCAAGCAAATTAATGTCTCTTTACCTCTCAGGGTGTGGTCTGCTTTTAAAAATATGAGCCTACATAAGAATGGATTTCTGTGACGAACTGTCTCGCGTTCACAAGATGTTAGAGTAAAGTCCATCAAAGGCAACACTACCACTCACTGAATTTGGATTCATAATACGTAATAATTAATTAATAAGTAATTAAAATTCTACTTTGGTGATACAGATTACAACACGGATTCGGAGCCAAAACGATTTAAATCTGAATTGTGCGAAACAGAAAAGACAAATCTCAGGAAATGTATTAAATTAAGCACAACGCAATATCACAAATTTTTAAAGTTAAGTGTGCTTTCTCAAGAGTCCCCACCCTCCCATAAATAACGTCATAGAGTTAGAATGCTTCGGTAAGAACAAGAACACACAAACGGATTCCATGTATCATAGCAACTATCATGAAGCAGTCATCGCCACAGGATGTAACATTTCACCTCGGCAACTTTAACAAAGCCACGTGGGAGACGGTGCGGGAGGACGGCGGCAGAAGGGTCTGGCGCAAACACGCCGACGAGAGAGGCCACTCTCCTGGCGTGGGGCGTTCTCACGCCAACCTGGCAGCTGGACTGATGTGTGATATAACGCAGCTAGCTGAAAATACACTCCGGGGACCCGGGCACAGCTGGAGACCAAAGCTGTAATTTGAAAGACAAAGGGGGAAAGGACAGAACAGGGGAAAAACACAAGGAAAGAAGAAAATGTGCAACTTGCACTTTCTCGTGTATCTAAGGACACTGAGAAAGTCAAAATTCAAGAGACTGAACTGAGTTAATGCTCAGTGTTAGGTTTTTTTTTCTTAACGTTCAGTCTAACTTTTATAAACCCTTAACACACCTTATTCTGTAAAAGGCCCAGCGGTATCAGTTTAGCCCATGGAGTTCTGTTAAACACGAGCCCTTCAATGTGACTTCAGTTTTTTTAGGTCAGTTTTTTCCCCCCTCTTACATTCTGTCAGCAGAACTTTTATGAGATTTTTCTTTCAAACAATTATTTTTATTTTTGTTGCTTTGAGAAAAAAAATAAAAACTACGCAATCTTCAGACTGTTTCATTACATGGTAATCATAATGAAAGCAACAAATATATATATTCAAGTATCGTGCCCTTTTCACTTATAATATTTATACACCAGTTTAAATTACATATGCAATACTTGCTGTAAAATGATGCAATTATGTTAACCGAAACAAACTTCCAGAAGTCCCAGTGAAACATAATTTTATGTACACAAGCGGCGCTCTTCGTACTATAATTTGCACTTACACGATTCCACGATTCACGCCAATCTTCACACTTAACTCTCTCGGCGTTCGCACTTCCGTCAAAATGAAGTAGCGTCAGAACATGACATCTTCCCTCCCCACAAGGGGGATTTGCACAAGTGCGTTTATCGTACGCGTTCGTGTTCAACTTTAGGAAAAGCCAAAGTGTTGGTAAAGACTGATTCCTCTCACACTGTGACATCCTGTATAGACACAACGCACGGGGAGGGGATGGCAAACTAAGCTAATGATCTGTACAAACCAACCGGTTTTAACAAATGTCACATTCAAAATGGAGTCGCTTCCCTGTATATGAAAGTGTATTCTGAAATTTCACGATATGAACATTGTACATATTTACTGACAATGGATGGATGGCTATCAAACGCACAACAATGATGAGCACAGAGACAAGCTTTATATTCACTTAGTTTTAAAATTGAATGTTCGTGTTGAATGTTCTTCTTCTTCGTTATTATTATTATTATTATTATTATTATTATTATTATTATTATTACTGGTAGTAGTAGTAATTTTAGAAATAAATAAACACCATGATTTTTGGATCAGTAAATATGCATAGAACATTGACTGCATCAGTTTGTCACAGCACTAGAATCTTCCACACAGGACTTTGTTTAATAAACTGTCCAGTTTAACAGAAAATTAATTTCCATGTTGTCACTGCCTATACTTTAAACACACTTTTAAAACAATTTTTCACTAATAGTTTAATAAACAGTTGCCAGTACCAAGTAAAAAAAAAAAAAACAGGGCTATGTACTGTGCTACATAAAACTGAATGAGGTCAAGCCCCCCTCCTCATTACATATTATTCTGGAAAGACAAAGCTGAGTACTCATTGTGTCTTAGCTGTAAATGTATAATATACCTTTATACACAAAGCATAAGAAATAATTTATTACATGTACCACTATGTCCTAGGTACCAATTTTTACCATCAGTTCCAAAAGTAAAGTTACACAGACGTTAAGAGTCTTGTGTAACACAGACAGTGAGTTTGATGTTGGGATGGATGTGTAACTAATAAGTTAATACGCACTATATTACTGTACAATGTAAACACTGTTTTATACTATACCACAGCTCTGGAAAAAACTAGATTCTTACTGGTCCAGAAATGTCACACGCATGTGCATTAATTTCATAAAACCATACAGATACCTACCTTTTCTCAGAGCACAGTGAAACATTGTTAAACACTAAATAAAACTGTTTTCATCTGAAAAAAAAATTACCATGAGTAGTTTTTCAAAATTATTATTTTTTGCTCATTAGCCATGGTACAAGTAAAATAAACCAGTCCAGGACATGCGGATCAACATGTGTGTGTGGAACTGTATGCTTAATTGTGGTTTACACACACACACACACACACACACACACACACACACACACACACTTAAATATTTGGGGGTTTGTTCTATTTTATCTCTCCTGGGTGCAACTCTATCATTAACAGAGGTTGAAAAATACAACAAACAAATGGCTGAAGGGGGATTAATTACTATGTTCTGTGTATACTTAGGTTTTACATCTTCAAAAGTTATCAAAATCCAAAGGCACATCAAAAAGGCACCCAGGATTATGTGCTCCCTACTTATCATTTTACACTGCCTGTGTTATGTTTCCATCAGTCCGGCAATCAATAACTGTTAAAGTGCAACTCAGAAAATCAATTAGCTATAAAATTAAACTTATTATCGTTGTTACATCAAAGGCCTTTGTGCAAAGGGAAAATGAGTTATGGAGGCCAGCTAGACATATGTATCCATACTCATATTCTGGAAAACAATTTCTCACCAAGTTTATCGGCCACGATGCAATGTAGTTATAGCTCTATTTAATGGGATCCTAAAAGTAGATTACATTCATTTTAATACATTCCTCTAGTCAAGTCTCGCTGCAAAGAAAATTTATGCATTTATTTCATCCATTCATTTTTTTTAACCAGTTATCCTGTAAAAAGTCTCAATGAAGGGGGGGGTGGGGGGCATCATGCAAACCGGACATGGATCGCGTTGCGCACTCTCCCAGTGGCGCTACGCAGTCCGGCTTACTGCAAGTCAAACAACCATTTTAACTGCAAGCCACGAATCAGCAGTAAACGAGGGGCACCAAGCCAGTATAGAAAATCAATTTCCCATGCCACAGACAGGATCTTAACAACATCAAAACACTAAATAAATAAATAACCAGAGGAACGTACTGGGACATCAAAGTCCATGTTTATGACACCTGTAAAGTTATGATCTGCACGTGTCCTTATTCAGTGGGGTATTGTTACTGAACTCAAGGCACTGCCAATAAATATTACTAACCACAAGGAATACATATCCAAACTGCAGATGTTCCCTTTGGACACCTCCCCCCCTCCCTTCCCATTAGCAGGAAGGTTACCAATGGTGGGGAAAAAAAAAAAAAACAAAAAATTTGGAAGTTATTAAATCAGAAGGGCTTCTGGCTTGTGTCATGCAAACGGGCGGGCTGTATTTGCTTGGCGTCACTTCAAAAGTGCCCGTGTGAAACACAGAACAGAACCATTCTGATCCCAATGGGAGTGATAAATTGTGTAGGCAAGTGGGAGTTTTGACACCAAAGTGTCTGTCAGTCATTTATATTGAGTTAAAATGTTTTTATTGCTACACAGTCATCCGCGTGCTCAGAGGCAGGACGCGTGACACGAGATAGGAAAATTACAAAAACGAATAGTCCAATTTATTCCCATATTGTTATTCTTACCCACCTTAGCTTTACAAACTTGTCAACCATCAATCTCAAAACCTCAAAGGAAAGTTGAATCCGGAGCATATAAAGTTAAACTGACATTTGTTCTCTTCTAATAAAAAATATTTAGTCCATTAAACATAAATACCTGTCATTATGATGCATGTACTGGGGACAAGCCTCATGTCTCCAACTGATGTTTATTGCAGCCAAACAACTGCAGCGCCTGCATGTTTTCAACTTTAGCGTATTGATTAAACTTTTAAACGGCTGCCATATTACCAAGGGACATCAGGAAGATTAATTTGCGTCAATGTTCATCTGTAATTCATTAGCCATTTATACTCCACAACCGCATGGGCTATCAAGAAAACGCGGGCCATTTTTCACTCCGCGGAGACTTGGGAACCCAAACTGAAATTTGCACTGCATACAAATAAGACAGGAGGAGGTGTAGGCTGAGCAGAGCTTAATGGGGGTGGGGGGCACACACAACCAAGGTAGGCTCTTTAAATATCAGGAGGATAAGAAATGAAAATAACAAATGGAAATCATATATGGCATAATTACCACATTTGGCAGATAAGAAATTTAAATTAAAACTAAACAGCCCTTTCAGGTACCACTTAAAACCAGATGCACTACATTACAAGTAAAAAAAAAAAAGTTTAAAAATGCATTAATAAACATGTTAGTTATGCAAAACTACATTCTTCACAGGCTGGTGATGCAAATGGCAAAAAGATAAATAAGATGACTGTATAAAGATTAAAAAACTACACGTAACGTTTGTGCTGACCATTCTGGGGGGAACTAATGGTTAAAAAATAGATCCTCAGTTGAAAAGTCCAGCTGTGTTACATTTTACATAATTCATTGCATATCCCTGAATAAAACCTTTCATAAAACCTGCTTGCAAAGTATACCTATAACGAATGTTATCTTTCCATTGTTGAGTTCCAAGAATTCACCTCAGTTTGTCGTACTAACGGACAGGCTGAAAGTACAGTGCCAAATCTCAGCATGAATCTGACCTGCACGCCTATGCACTGTCGAGGTGACCGCAACTCACAAGAACATGCACGTAAAACGCAATGATCGTAACACGGATTTAAGCCTGGAGTCCTGGCCTTCAGACTTAACATAAACATAAAGTACACGAAATAACTAAAGATGTGCTCTCTGTCAGAGTCACTGAGAATCGGCACACGGTGTAACGTAATAAAGCTCTCAGAGCTGACGCTGAAACTCGTTTCCCAAACACATGCTCATTCCGAGATGTCTGAGAAGGACAAAAACGGAAAGGAGAGAAATATTCTTCTACATTAGTTAAATGCATCGATACGCAGTTCAGGCCCCCCTCTCAGTTTGCGCTGCGTGGGGGCGGAAACGTCCAGACAGAGAAACATCTGGCTCGCTGATGCAGTGTCTCTGTAAGGAACCGCTGAATTCTC
>JABJVR010000036.1:3308888-3333641 GCA_025773905.1 Chitala chitala | reverse complement strand
TTTAGTTTTGCCATTGGGGGCCTTTATTAATTTTATATTTTACCACCCCCCCGGGTGGGCCCCTTTCCCCCCCCCGTAAACCCCCGCCACCGATAAAAAACCCCCCCCCCCCCCCCAGGAAAGAAGCAGGGGGGAAAAAACCTGAGGGTCTTACTGAATACATACAGAATACTTTAAAGTCAGTCTAGTCAAACACTGAATGTTCTACTTTATTACAGAACAAAATGACCTCTCAAATAGCTTAATAATTAATAATAATAAATATATTATTAAACCGACTTTCTTCTGATGAGAAAACTTACAGGGCAATTTGAAAGTTTTTATTGTAATAGCAGGAAGTGCTAATGCTTTGTAAAACTAAGAGCAGGAACATAATTATTAGCAATTAGAAAAATAAATTAAAAAAAAAAATTGCTGTATTTACAATAATTGTTATTTATTATCCCAATTTTTGTAACTGTCAGTGAAAGAAATTGCAGAAATTGTGCTGAAACTCACACAAGCCCATGTCCATCTGCTTGTAAATACACACAATCTATCTATAGTCACCTGTTTTATGTTGTTATCAACTAGTTTGACGTACATTTGAACTACAACATACACAGCTTGAAGCTAGCTGCTCATAATGCTTCAGTATAAAACATTAAACACATGCTTGTAAAATTTCATTACAATATCCACATTACTATATACAGATCTGTACAAAACTGTAATGGGTGTTTCAAATTTAGTTATTGCTTCCATAATAGTTTATTATAATGATGATGATTATTATTATTATTATTTCCAACTCATTTATCCTGTTAATATTGTCCTGGGACCTCAAGTTGAAAAAAGATGACTTGGGGCACCAGGGCACTAAAATCCCCTTTACCAAATGCTCTGGTTTTCCCATATTCTGTTATATCGCTGGTGTAGAACTGTAAGTAATTAAAACACGTTAGTCAGACAGTTACACCTCAGTGATTAAAATGTACTGTAAGTGAAGGCATCTCCGTTAGGGAGGCGGTTACTGATCTCAACAATATACACAAACTAACACAAAATAAATTACAAGGTCCCCATCCTGTTCAGTGGGTTTTGAAACATTTTCGCATTAATTCAAATATATTGTATAAACTTTGAGTAAAACGTAGTTTATGCTTAATTTATGAATGGACACTGCACACAGCAGTTGGAGGAATTATAGGTGAACAACAAACTTTACTATGTGAAAGAATAATAAAAAGATAAAACCAAACGTTTCAAAATCAAAAATGTTATCAATTTCTTAGGTTTATAAAGTTTACAAATTATACTGCTAACCTGAGTGTACTTTTACCAATGACACACATTTAACTTTGGAGTTAGACGTTTGCGTAAGAGATATGTAGTGTGTGATGCAGAACAGCACGCATAATAGCATCTACCAATACAGCAATCGTCATTAAAGTTACACCTAATAATATAGGCCGGTACCATGCATTTGTCCTGTCGGTCTCCGACAGAACCAGTTACTGGGTTATTAACCCACTGGCCCAGTTCACAAGATTTCCTGGGAACACTTCAATTCATGGACATTCCTTGTGTGGTGCTGGGTTATTAACCCACTGGCCCAGTTCACAAGATTTCCTGGGAACACTTCAATTCATGGACGTTCCTTGTGTGGGTTCCCCCTGGGAATGCAGATGTTTGGTAATGTGTAATGAACTACGCAGACAAGCCATAACAACATTAATCAGACTGTGAATATATGCACATGGTTTCCATGGACAAGCCGTATTAATTAACACTAAAGGATGGTATTATGCTATATGACAACTGATTAAAATACAGTATACAACAACTACAAACTATATTAACATACAATTACATAACATTGACAAACACTGCAGATTTATTACTTAAAAAACACTGTCTGAAACAGCTGTCTGGGGATGTTTGACATAATTACAACAAAATAAAGTAATATTTATGTACATCACCACCACATGCCTACAGAAATGTTTATTCGATAAGTGAAGGAACAAGGCAACAGTACAGGTGGAGAAGCACCATCTGAGAATCCTGGCAGGACAGATTACATGGCACAGTCTGGGGAAATTAAAATGAATGGCATGATGCCACTGGCAAACTAGGGTGGAGGAGGGAGAGGCGGGAGTACAGCTGGGGTGACACTCAAATCCTGGCACCCGTCCCCGTCCCAAATGAGCTGTTCTGATTGGCCGCTTTTTCCCCTCCCTTGCCTAACCTGTACATTATTAATAAAAGGCGGCACCTCTTCATTGAGCTGGAGGCACAGGAGAGGCTGATTAACAACAGGACGCTCGTCATGAAGCGCAGCGTCAACGGACGATCCGCCCGCGCCTCCCTGACAGGTAGAATAATAACAGTCATACATCACTGCCTTGAGTGGCCAATCGTTTAAATCTTCCCCCTGCCACTGCCTCTGAGACTCAATTATTTTATTGACACCCAATCTTCATAAGGGGAGAAATACTGTGCATGTAAGGTCACTTGGTTATGAAGACGTATTATCATATTATCTGCATGGGGGTTGTAGGACTCAGACCTGACAAAGCTAATTATAATTGTACATGATACACAGTTCAGAGCACATTATGTGCTTGGCTGGATGACTAAGTCCCAGCTGAGGTGCAGAGGAGACACAAAGGAATGTGAAACCGGAGTGCATCGACTAGGTGTAGTTTAAGGGCACGGAAAAATTATGCAGTATTATTACCGTCGAAATTATTCGCCATTACTGTAGCGTGTTTGTTTGTATCCGCTGACATTAACCTGCACAGACGGGCTCAGTCCATGTGTGCCTCTGCATTCCAGTGGCTGTGCGCGTTTCCTCCTTAACTACTGGAAAAGTAGGAACGATTTTTGATAAGATTTAAAGTTCACTGGGTATCCATTTGCTTTGTGCAATGGCTTGAACTGCCTAAATGTCAGATTTAGTTAGCGATTCCACGAGGGTATCCTGTAGTGTGCGTCTATAGCTCTTTCCTCAAGGTTATCTTAACATCATCAGTTCTGGCGTATAATTTTAATAACATTATTTTATCCATGTCCCCCCTCCCCACACACACACACACACACACACACACAAAAGAAACCCGAAGCACATCTTCATAGCGCTCGTTTCGTCTGTTTTGATAAAAGGCCAGATTTACAGCTCCTGAATTATAATTTTATGGCGGTACCTGGCATAATTCCATTTAATGTTCTCCAAATGTACATTTAGTAGACGCTGAAGATAAATGCGGAGCGGCTGGCGAGGCGCTAATGTCGCACGCGGCCCTGGGCCGGGCCGATAACGGCGCAGCTGGGTCAGCACGCCCACCTGCGTTCTTTACTTCACCTCTGCACCGAAAAACAAAACGCTACCATGAGACGTCCCTGTTCCGTTTCCTTCTCTTTGCCATATGCTGCTTTATGTTGCCATAACTCCTGCCCCCCCAATGGCTAATACAACGAACAGGACGTGGGAAAACTCTTGAGGAACCCAAGAGTCACTTCTGTGCATGAGCTTAACGATATCACACATAAGGAGGATCTTCTCCCCTTTTCAGGGAGCGGTCCTGCTGAATCTGTCATGGCCACAAATGAAGAACTGCTCCACAGAGCCACATCAAATGTAACATACACTGATTTTACACTATATAAACATTTTTAGATCAAAGAACTACTCCTAACGCACAGACGGATAGCTTCGGCTCAAAAGTCACCGCTGACATTGCGTTTCACTTTAAACACTAAAAAAACAACATAGAATCCATTCTTTATGCTCCAGAAAATACTGACATTCATTCAAGCAGAAGCAGCACGAACATCTTAATTGCTTAGATAAAGATTTAACTAGACAATGGTAAACCGTTCAGTGTTACATTTTACATTGTATTGCGACACAATACAAAGTACTCTGAAAACTGAGCCGTACGATTCTTATATTCCTTAATGTTGTAAATAGAATGTAATAATAAGCTCGCAATGATTAATAGGGATAATTCCACACCGTCGACACAGAGTGACTTTTCAGGGAGAATATTACGTTTTCAATCAAGCAGTTAGCCAGTATAGAGCATGCTGCTGTACAGACTGAGCTGACAGCTTGTAATTAACTGCAGTATTTCCTTATTTTTGTCCCTCTTGTCAGTCCTGCTAGCCTCACATGCTAGACGGCCATTTTGTGCTTATGTTTCAAAAAGAAGCTTCGGTTCAGTCCACACCAGCGTACATAAGGCACTTCTGTAACTTCTTTGAACTTTTACTTTTTTTTTTTGCATCACACTTGGAAACCCATCTATAAACACGTGTGCTGAGTCAATTTATCAATTTATTTGACTAACAGTCAAGAAATGTGGCGGAGGGGGGGGACATTAACATCTTAAACGTATTGTTTCAATGTGAAAATAACAGCATTAGCAACAGATGGGAGACCATCATTCAGGCCACAGACACATAAACAGCTGAAGGCTAATTACCACAGCCGTAATTTATCTGTGTGCTGCTAAACAGTTTTGCTCATTCACATGCGTCTCAAGCTAATGTTTAATACGAACACTTGAAAACCAAGAATCAAAAAAAACAAACAAAATTGAACTTCCTGTCTTCTTAATCAGGAATGCTCCTTGGGAAAGTAACGACCTTGTTAGAGTAGCTACAAGTGTGACACTTCAGCAGGCCTTGCTCCTCACAGCTCCTCAGCGATGCTGAGAGGAGCTGAATCGCACTCTGTACCATCGGCCCTGTGGAACACGAAAATGGAGATGACCCAAGGGCGGCAATTTTTAAAGTGTCATGTCACCCCTGAGCCCTTGGCTTCTGTTCACAGTGAAAACTCTTATAGTAAACCCAACACGATTATTTACCTTTTCAGGCCAAACTCAAATTATTGTTGCGTGTTCAAAATGCTTCATATGATGATAACTTTTCATAATACATTATTCATATCCCATTGCACATTAAGAGTACTCTGAAGTATTTGATAAATATACGAGCATTTATAACATTGGGTATTCAAATTGCTTTATAAATGTGGAATAGAATTAGATTTTTTATATGAATTTTCAAATATACAAATTTATACTAATAGCAAGGTGGCATAAGGTCCAAGTGCAAAAGGGAAGTTTATTCAGGGCAAAAACAAGGTATCAAGGAATACCTGGGCATGAAAAGGCTGTGGTTTAACATAGATCATCTATACACTACTCTACATCCAAGTCTACACATTACAAACTACAAAACAATAACTGACAAGGGCTAACAGATGCTGAAGGCTTAAATAGTATCAAACCAGGAAATGGAACACAACTGGAGATCACTAATGACATTATTACAATGATTCAGGAAAAAGCAGCACAAAAAAGGGCAACACCTAGAGGACACTGGGAGACATGACAGTAAGTTGGGTGTAAAATCATGCAATAGCTACGAATTTGTGATTTACAACCCTTGCTCATAATCATACTTGTATGCCAAGTTCTTGTCAATATTTTGGGTTGATTAAATATTGGGTTAATGTGATTTTTTAAAATGATTCATTTAATGACTTGCAATAAAACATAAATTTCTTCATACACAGAGGTAATTTGGTTATCACTGACTTGGAAAAATTGCAACCGTCAGAATATCAATATGAATAATCTTATGAATATGCGATAATTAAATCAAAATTGTCCTGCGATGTCAAAACGGCTGTGAACGCCCTACTGTCTGTCGTTGCTCTGAGAAACGTTACCTGTGTAGTTATGTTGATTTTAATTTGATTTGATTTTTTTTGTTGTGATTCACATTACAACATTGCCTGTGACATCTCAAACAAAGCAAACAGTGGCTGACAGTGAAGTTAAACGAATAAGACATTTTACAGAAGGAAGATATGAAGACGCAGCACAGAAACCGTAAACCTGGAAGATGAGTGACAGGTGTCCATTCATCCCAGGTTATCATTTGTTATTAAATGGCTTTATGGTGCATGCAGGCCCGGATCAGTCCTCTTTCAACATGCTAAATGAATATTGACTTAATATTGATTAGACACCGGTCTTCACAATGAGGAGCTGTGATTTAATTGTGTGGAAGAGACTGGTAAGCCTTCTCTATTACAGGATAACAGTTATGTGCTGAAATAAAATAAAGACGTCACTTTGCTCAAAATACAAGGTTTTCAGATTGTCCCTTCCAGTTTTGACATTGATCAAATGTTACATTAATATAATAAACCTGATAAGCACATATTTATGAACAAAAATACTGCTAAGTTTGAGAACATTTTAATAAATACACAGTTCTAAATGTGGTACTTAAGTCACATGTTTTATATTGGCCAATTACTAATGTATTGATAATGCATATTTACTTAAAGACAAGGCTAATGCAGCATGAAGCATCTTTCAATAATAAACAGAATTCACTGCACTGCAGTTGCTGTACTTTTGCTCTACTTGCATCATTAGGCTGTTTGATATTGCTACAGGTTTGTGCATCTTTCATATATTAGGATTATATATTTTACAGACATTATGAAACAGTTTGTCTATGTGTGGCCAGGTGGCTCAATGGGTAGCACATCAGGTTGGGACACAGAAGTTTCCTGGTTTGAATCCCAGCCCAGCCACCAGGTGTGTCCTTGAGCAAGACACCCTGTGCTGGCTCATTGTAACAAGTATATCAAATGTTGTAAGTTGCTTTGGATAAAAGCATCTGCTAAATGAAAAATTATTATTAATTATATATTGGTGGCTCAATGGGTTGAACGTCAGGCTGGGATGCTAGAATCTTCTGGTTCAAATCCCAGCCCAGGCATGTCTCTGAGAAGGGTACTCAGTACTCCCTGGGCACTGAAAAATGGCTGCCCACATCTGGGTTAAATGCACAGAACAAATCCCCTTATTGTGGGACTAATAAGGGATTAATAAAATATATATTTAACATTCATATCAAATATATACTATTTGTATCAAAACAGTATGCAAACAGACTAATATGGATGTGTAAATGCTGGAATCCAAGTAATCCAAGACTTGTTAAGTTCTAAAGGTTCTGTGTGCCCTGATGTAAACGGTTCTCATGCAGTGAAGCACACACGTTTGGCAGATGTGTTCATTCTGCTTACTGACCACCGACTTGTACCAACACTAAACATTTCCACCAAAAAAGCCACATTAAAATTATAACGCAATCATCTGCAATTATACGTGGCCTGACAACCCCAGCTCCCTTCCCATCAGGTTTACATCGGCCAGAAAATTAAAATGACTGCATTCTGAAGGTCTTAAGAAGTGAATTTCAAAAGAAATCAGCCATTTGCTTCTGACTAGTCGGAGGGCCAAACGTTAAGCCCACTGTAAAAGATACCAGAACCATCTGTCTGCCGGCTCTGTCATAAATCTTAGTCATAAGTGCCTGAGACCCTAAAAGAAACGCAAACCTGCATGAGGTCTTGGCTCAGTTAAAAACATGCTGGAAACACAAAACGGAGCCTCAGATTAACAGAACTGAAGCAACAGAGCTTAGTTGTCCATGAATTATAGTTCCACCTCATTAGAGATCACTTTCATAGGTTACAAAACGAGTTAGAGACCAGAACTGGAAAGGTATTCCCTTCAGTTTCACTGGTCTCACACAGCTGGAATTAAATCAAGTTTTTGGACATTATCAGCATGTTCCTGACCTTTAAATTGTTTGCGTTTGCTTGGAAATGTGCAATTCTTTCTAGGTTTCCTTAATGTTTTCTGTCTGTAAGTTTTCAAGCAAAAAAAAATGCATTATATTCTTGAAATGAAACTGAATTCACATGTTCAGTGCAGCTGGTGAATGAATTCAATGAAAAACATTACTTGATCTGTCTCTGTGCGCCGTATGACAGGGTACTCGAGTGAGAGTAATTTTTCTTTCTGGGATGAAATTCAGGGTTTATTTTGATTAAGTATAATACGCTGTCGAAAATTTCCAAGAAACGGCACGTTTTATTGTTACACTTTTTAAAGGCAAGTCTTTAAAACTTGAGAACTGCTAAGTATGAACTTCACGATACAATCTTCTTTTGCATAGGTTTTGTTCCCTACCAATAAAGAATATTTAACCAATTCAAGGGAAGAGGACTACATTCTGTCCAAGATGTCTGACACTGAAGTCTTTATACTTAAAACAGAATTTTCAGATGTCATACATGTTCTAGGATATGAAATCTCATTTAAACCGTGCTCTTTCCTTCACACAAATCTGCATGTTTTTCCAGCGTGTTCCTGACTCTCTGCCTACCTCTGAGGAGGGTTAAGATTTTTGACCCTGTCTGTGAAGACAAACATGTTCTTCTGCCTACATGCACTGTGAAGAACAGCTGCTCCCTCCCCTCATTAATCTGCTCTTCAGCTGAACAGATATATGTGTCCTTGGGCCAAAACATTCCTGGAAACTGTCTTCTGCATATTCCGGCGAGAATAAGCACTACCCCCCCCCACCCCAAACTACAATAAAGGCGCAAATCCTCTCCCACACACAAAAAAAAAATCACAACAGCGGCTATTGATCAGTGAAAATGTCAGTAAAGATATTTATGCTTCACTGTCCGGATGATAAAACTGTGTGAGCTATGGACGACCTTTAGTCTCCCAGGCTCGTGGAAAAGAAGCCGTGTGTTGGCTTGTTTTTAGCATTGGCCTGGCTGCTCCGCTCTGTGATGGAAACCTGGTGACACCATGCCCTCGCTGTTGAAAGCCTTGCTAAACTCCGCCACTGATGGGGCCCATCTCAGCCACGCTCATGTTCCATCTTTCAGATTCTTCCAAAAACATGCTGTCTGGTTTGGGTCTCAGCTTAGAGCTGTCCTCTGTGATGTCCCGGTTCATGTTTGCTTATACTCCCGCTAAGTTCACTCCAATTAGCCTTGCGTCCCTGCACATTGCGGTTACCCAGGACGCACGTAATCAGGGGATCCGATCCTGGCCCGAGTGCTTCCTCTGGATGCGAGGCTTCGGTTGCGAACGCATGTCAAGAATGGCTGCCTGTGACACATTAGAGAAACCAGGAGCTGCCAATCCTCAGCTGATACTTGTACAAGACGATAAGAGTGGGTGTGTAGCTGAAATACCTCAGACATTGGCATCGCCTAATGACACAGACTGACATAGGCGTACACAGTGCCTACAAAAATAGAAGGAAGCAAGAAAGCCGCAAACTGTGCTTTTTTGAACTTCTTCAACTACTGGCATTGTGTGAAAGTCCATACTCCACAACCGCCTCTTTGTTGAAACGAATACAATATAGAAAATGGTATTTTACCTGCACCAGCAGGTGTTTGAAAAATAACATTCTTAAATATCTTTTCGATTTTGGATATGTTCATACTTCTGAGTGTTATATTGTGCGCTGATCTACAGGCAGGCAAACACCATAGCATCATATTATCTTTTTACAAGTATACACAGACTGCCATCATCGTTGGGGGTTAATGGAGAATAATTGATCAATTTAAATGGGGTAGGAACCATATGGCCAACTGTTTTAAGTACTTTGTAGACATACGGAAGACACTACACGCAGACGAGCAGGCACGCTTTATTATTTTAAAGAATGCGCACTTTCCGATCGCAGCACTAAAAGTGTTACACACAGCGTGATTACTTCTTCCCCTATATATTAACAGGAGCATAGTGGATGTTACTGAGGTGTGTGTGTGTGTGTGTGTGTGTGTGTGGGGGGGGCAGAACTGTAAAATGTGACAATTATATATATATCGACATATATACCAAAGCCTTAAATATTTTCCCCTCCACTTCATACAATCCTGCCTATTAACACAAGGTCTGCTTTAAACTTCTATTTCTCTCCAAAATCTCAGTTACATAAACTTCGCCAACCCAGTCGCAACCCAGACGAGAAAAGCAGCAGATTTAAATTAATGGAAGTACAGAAAGTAGCAGCAGGTGTAAATATCAGTAAAAGTCAACACTCGGTCCCCACAGCCTCGTCATCTGGCCACAGCCAGGCTGCCTGACAGCCCATTCTTCATAATTTCTCCTTTTTTGGCAAAAAAAAAAGAAGGGGGAAAAAAAGCGGCACGTTTTAATTCTGCTCTCTGAACGATTCCAGATGTTTCGTTATTTGTTTCCCTAACCCCGTAAACAGTTTACTGTTTTTCAAGTATGCGGTTTGCTGCAAATCAGCCGCTTGGTAATAAAAGCCAAACTGCGAGCGGCGGTGAGGAGCCCCGGGGGCTTACTCAGTGGAGGTTTCTCCGGCAAGGCCCCCTTCCTCCAGGGGCTCCGGCAGCAGTTGTGCGCCATTAAAGATACATATGTACAGCATAGCTGGAAACTGCTCGGCGATAATATTATTAAGACGACGTAGCTTTTCCACAAGAAACATTTACCGTTGCCGCCGGCTTACCCCCGCTCTCTGTTCGGCGTGTGCAACTTCGGCAGAAACTGCAGTTTTATTTCTGTCACCGGAGCAAGAGGCGTTAGGGGGTTATTAATGCACTTGCATCGTGACAACCAAGAGGACATACCTCCTGACTGCTGATGCTTTCGCAAGATCCCTGTTGTGTCGTCCGCTAAGGCACCTATTCTGTATTGCGATAATGCTGCTCATTCTTAATTAAGTGCTGAGTATGCAATGTGTTAGTTTTGCTCATTTTTAACAAAAAACTGGAAAAGCAAAGAAATAAAAAGGATGCATTAAACAAAACTGACAACTAATTACCTGAGCACAAAAAATATTTATGGCCTTTGTATCATTTGTTACCGTGCATGAAAAATCTTGTAGCGTTGTGTCTCCTGAGCCAAAAACAATAGGAAATTATTCGTTTAATGTTCAGTACAAGGACCGGAATGTTCTCTGGATCATTTGCTGGCTGCTCATGAATAGGTGCTGCAAAGATCATGGTGATACCGGAAGGTATTTGCTGCTAAGACACCGCTCCCTGAATAAGAAAACAGGGAGCCTAAAACTGAGGTGACAGAAGTGTCACCTCCTGTGGCCATACAGCGCGTCTCTCTTTGTGTCAGTGCTACCTCTGCACTGGTCTCCCTTCCACAGACCAGCCTGCCCTCACTGTCTGCTCACCACTCATCCAATCAGGCCCTCATGGGTGGCCCCTGGACTGTAGCGTGTCCTGCGGTGCGATGCCTAACTCCCCCCACCCCCGTTCGGCCTCGACAGCGCACCGCCACAGCTTGTCCTCCGGGGACGACCTCGTTCCTGTAATTACCGTTGTCACCTCAGCTCCCGGGCCCGGTGCAGGTGACAGCAGTTCTGGGCTCGCCGAGGAGGTGCACAGTACCACTCTGTATCAGACAGCTTGTGGTCAGAGATGGCACTGACACTAAGATGCACACTCTGCAGTTCTTCATTCTCAGGGCTCAACACTCTCAGCGGTGTGTGTGTGTGTGTGTGTGTGTGCGTGTGCGCGTGCGCGTGTGCGTAGGGTTTGCTTCTGAGTGAAAGCAATATCCTGTTTACGCAAATGTTTAAGAATGAAAGTTATGCCATTTATTTTTATAAATAAAAAGCAAATAAAATTGAAACCTGCACTTGCAGGTTAGGGTCAGCTGTATTTACAGCAAACAAGATCACAAAACACACAAAGCCAGCATGGTGGGATTAACCCATTTACCTGTAGTGTGACTCCGTACTGAACGCCGGATAATGTCTGAGGACAAACTGAAAGTCGGTGTGGACGGACGGCCGAATCCCAAACCTAACAAAACAATGCATATGTTAACCGACAGCTACAACTGCTGCATGCCCTGTGAATAAAAAGCTAGCCTGTCGCTTTGAGGTCGACTTCATCACACACGCAGCCCAAAAAGGTGTCATTTCAGTCTTTTAAAAAACACCCGCCAGTCCTTATTGATAAAGACATTCACTCAGTTTAACACTTATAAGTCTATGGCTGTGGGGGGAGGAAAAAAGAGACGACACAATAAAGGCTGAGAAATGAAAAGACGACAGAACAATGGGGCCAAGTGCATTATCGGACACGACGGCACGGCGTCATAAAAATAATAAACGGCAAAGTGACACTCAGCTGTAATCTAGCAGAGAAAAAATATCTCACGTCAGCTTCGTACACCTGCTAATGGAGTATTTCCAGCCCGTGTTCGTTCTGACGAATCGTGAGATCGTTTGGTCCTTCCCCCTCCCATCCAAAACATAAAAGACGCAGTTTGGCTTTTCTGAAACAGATCTGCCCTTGAAGTGTGCTGAGGTGCGCAGACCCAGGCTGTGTGCACCAAGGCCCTCTTTGTTGTGAATAAAGGACCCAGAGACCTGGCCCAACATTCTACATCTCGCCAGTGTTATGTTGCACAATGTGACCGGCAAGGTTACAGCACGCTTCTGAAGTTGTGTGTTACGTGGTGGCTTTGAAGAAATATATTGATATTTAAATTTCAGAAAGTTATTACAAAGGACTGGCAACATTTAAAGTCTTCTTGGTGTCATATGCTGTTAAATAAATTAGACATCTCTGTCAATACTTTCCTGAATATGTTAGTTATCACAGCGCAATTATTTCATACAAATCAAGTTCATATATATATATATATATATATATATATATACAAAAGACAAATATTTATCAGTATTTTTCAAACAAATATTCATTTGTGGCAAAGTCACTGTGGCAACTAACGATGCTAAACATAGTGACGGTACAGTGGGATTAGATGTGTGTCCAGTAGTTACGTCACCTGTAACCCTCTCTAGGTAGACGCTGGCTCGCTGTGTAAGGGAGAAGTCAGTAAACCCGTGCACACTGATGTGGTATACAAAACTAAAGATCCAACACACACATACACACAACTAGACTGGGTTGAACAGCTGATAAACTTTATTTACCATCTCCAACAAACTGCAGACTCAAACACTAAGATGTTATTTTTACTGTTTAACATTAACATTAGCATGCTGAATGTTTTCACACAGTGTAAGAATATCCACTTTATTAGAGTCAGCATTTTTTTGTTTCATACAGTAACAATAACATTGTGCAAAGGATTTGATTCTCAGAACAGAGGAGAAACCTTCCCTTATACTTCTTTTATATTATACCTAATGAATAAATTTAAATAAAAGCAGCAGTATAAAAAGTCATAATTTATGTAATCTGACTGTCCTGCAGGCAAGAGAAAAACAAACAAAAGATGTAAGAGCAGTGAATTACCCATGCTTAGCCTGTTAGTTTTTAACCTTTAAAACACACTGTTGGCCTTTATCGAAAATCAAAATATAACACAAACAAAAAATTTTTGTTCAAGTGCGATGAATTATTTGCTTGCTAAACACCTGAAAATGTGTTGTGTAGAATGAGTAGGGTGTGCCAATTTCATCGCCGAAAGATAGCAACTGTCAGTCAGTGTGTGGAGAGATGTTCACACATCAACACGCAACCTGCCTTCACACAGCGAGCTGTCGAGGGTAAAACCGATGCAGTAAGGAACAAACTGAACCAAATCTGTTTTCATCTTACATTATTGACTTCACAAAATATTTACGTTAATAAGAAAAACCACCAGAGGGGCATTTTAAAGTACTTTGCAGTCTTCGGTCCGATACATTAAATATCTATTATAATCCAAACAAAATAACAATTATTTTAGGTGACAGTTTCATTAGCTATAGATGGGTAAGTTCTTTCATAATGTCAAGGACAAATTAGGACGACATCCAACTGGGCAATTACAGTCTGGTCCCATAAGGCTGCAGTCCAGTAAATTTAGCTGCTCTGTCCTCATCGGTGAGATTTCTGAGAAGGGGTTCAGCCAAGGTGATCTGCTGAAGGGGGTAAAGAGCAAGAGCTTTGTGGAGAGGCAGTCTCAAAGACCTGGTCAGACATGCAATCAGCATACGTGGTGAAGTATTAACTTCAAGATGTTCTACCACGTGTAACGATTGAGGTAGGCTGAGGCGAGGTCCAAATGCAAAGAGGGAGATTTAACGAGGAAGAGGGCAGAAACAAAGTACAGAAATGGGGTTCCAGAAGGATCCAAATAGGGTAAGGCTTAAACACAGAGCTATGTCTTCAACACAGGGAGATTCACAACCAAGCTACAGTACAACTCAACAACCGGCAACATATTGACAAAAGCAGAGCTTAAATAAGAACATTAACGAGACACAACAGGTAGGGACTAATACACTTAAGACACTGAACACATAAGCATTTAGGGAAGGAACAGCGACACCTTATGGACATGGGAGGAATGATGGGCATGTGCATGACACCACGCTACATACTATTTTCCGGGAGACTATCGATCAGTCCAAGTTGAAATGGCTTATTCTTTTTTTTTTAAATGGTAAACGTTCACAAAAATCCGGTGGTCCAGTGATGGGTTTGAAGGAAGAGAAAATAAGTTCAGTGTTGCAAACAATTTGAACTCAATCAAACAAGCCAGTTGTAACTACTACTTACGCTAACAGAACAAATGATGTGAAAAGCATAAATACTGAAAACATTGTAATCGCACACGGTGACGTTTTTTTTTTTGACACCCGCCATTAATGGATTAACGTCGTTTGTTGTGACGATGATCTACACCACGGTTCGTGACGTGAATATGAAGCGCCGCTGCTTCTGCATGTCTCAGTCGCATTCCGGAATTTTCCGAGGCCTGCAGAGACAGACAGGCTCAGAAGCGAATCTGGCAGATAGCAGCAGAAACTGGATTGACATCAGGGTTGTCAGTCACATTGAGGTACAGCAACAGTGCCGATGTAACATCGGTGTCTTCCCGCCAGTGTCAATAAATTGCCGAATGAGAAAAATGGGCCTATACTACGCTTTAAGTTTTGATGCCAAAGACCCTCTAGCTCACACAAGTAGCTTCATCGGTAGGCCCAATCGCTGTCTTCCATAATCACCGTCATCGTGACTTGGCATTGACTGGGAATAGTGCCAAAAAACGTTTCTCTGGGTACAACCTGCTTCATCTGCTTAACCATTGGGTATCCCTTAACTCACTTAAGGAATTTGGGCATCACCCAATGGGAGCACGTAACACTCATCTCTCACTGTAGGGGAAAATGAGAAGATAAGCATTCGGTTTATATTCATTCTTATTACTGTAATTACATCTTCATGTGCAAATTTGGCTAATGTACCTCGAGGACTGCTTCTAATTTTAAAATTACAGTAAAATACACCAACCAGATGAAAAACGTGGGTGGAAATAAATACCTCACCGCAATCCCAAGCCATCTTGATTTTGTGGCCACAGAGCGTAACCTTTGGCTGGAAAACAAGTACTTTAATAATGGCAACATCAATTTTGCAGAATGACAAACCACTGGCCAAAGATTTTTCTTTTAGGTAGTGATGAAGAAAGTGTAATTTAGTAAAAGCTTTCTTAGAGATGCAAAACCTCCACCGCTGTTTATGTGATGTACTTCAAGAAAAGTATTAAAGACATCACCACAAGCATCTATGGTCTACGACGCTGAAGTCTTTTATTAAACTTGCGTTTTCATACTGATACCTTTTATAGTAATGCTGAAATTTTACTCAATAAACACGGATAATGTACGTCTGAATACGGTGTATAAATATAGCGGAAAGATGATGATGAAACCTGTCAGTTGTCGGCTGCATACTGTGTTTTTGTGTCATTTCCACGCACGCTTATGGCTCCTGATAAATCCAACATGACATACATCAAGGTCAAATCAATTTTTAGTTTTAGTGCATACTTTGTCAAAGTGTTGAGAGAAAAAGAGAGATAGACTTGTGTATTGTGAAATAAAAAACAGAAATCCATTATACACATATTGTGAAGGAGAGAAAGGTTTAATTTTCACAGGCAGGACTATTGCCATAAACATTATCAAAACAGGACAGGCCATGGAATGTAACCTTTTTATCACTCTATATACAAGGGCAGGTTTCATTACACTGCAGAGGAAGATGCAGGGGGAGGTGGGGCCAAGGTGGCAGTTACCCACAGCCGTCAGGTTTTGGGGATGGCGAACACGTCACCACTGTGACTCTATGAACTTGGCCAGAGGTCACATGACGGTCAGAGTGCGGCGTCGTGAGCCGACAGCCCCACAGGTGGGACGGACCCACTCTACACTCGACGCTTTGCCTGCCTGGGTGTCCTACTGCTGCCCCCCCCCCCATCTTAAGTTTGCTTAATTAGTCTACAGATTTGAGGACGGCTCAAAAAGTGTGGTCTGACACCGCTCCAGGGGACTCTTCGGCGCTGTGCAGTCCACGCTCAAATCTTCTTTACTTTTTAAGTTTAGCGAAACGCCTGGTTTGCTCGAAAACAACCCTTTCTGTCAGAGCGTGATTTAAATAATAAAACACGTAAATGAAAACGACAGAATGCTGCTTCAGAGCATGTATTAAAGAAACTTCAATATCATACTCCTCGCGCGAAGCCTTAAAATAAACCTATAAATTTTTCAGCTGTTTACGCGGATAGGAAGGGACGTGGGGCTATCACATTTTTAAGAACGTCAGCACTTTCCCTCTTACTTATTTCAATATCTTCTCTGCATTTAGGTTTAATTCCCTAAATGCCATTATTAAAGCCAGCTCCGCTCTGCCTTCACTAATTTCCTCTCAGCCCGACAGATCAGAGGCTTGTCCCTCCAATGTTCCTTTCGGACCCACAAAGCTCATCGTAATCCTACTGCTTGTCTACAATTAATCTTTCCAGTTGCCACATTATTAACACCACCACCCACGGGCAGGGGATACTGAAACACAACTGGACACCGCCGCCCTCTGCCCCCCTCCCGGCCCGAGTGCCGTGGACGTCAATCACACACTGCTCAGAAAGTTGCCTGCTGTCAACATCAGAGATTTTCCTGCCCCTCCTGTCCGCTGATCAAACAATTTATTCCTCAGAAGATTAATCCGTGACCCCTCCCATTTCCTCCCCCCAGCTTTTCCTTCCTTTTCACTTCATTCAACGACCCGTCCTCGAGACGGGAGAGGATGCCGTTCATAATGGGGGTCCCTCCGAAACGAAGTTAAAGGAAAACTAAATGTAAATCCCAGCTGTTATCGCTGTTCCATCTTTCATTCTTTCACTTTCTTTTTCTTCTTTTTATTTTTTTTTTTATGGCCTAGTGGCCAAGGCCCCTCTTTGATCACCGCCCTTAAGATTTTACACAAACATAATCAAAAGCCGCAAGTCGCTTAAGGCAGCAGAAATTGATTCATTTCAGACTGGTGAGGCTCACTAACAGCAGAAAGAAAAGAGCCTCTCTACACTGATATTAATTCAGCACTTCTTTTCTGTAGAGAGACTCAGAACCAACCATCTTTTCTTTCTTCGTTTTCTACTCTTTGTGTTAATAACTATGGAAAAACAACAATTTTTGTTTTGCTCTGTTTAGTTAAAGACAATGCATATGGGACATGTTTCCAGCCCTGGTATCGCTCTGGCATAGGCAAACACACAATAAAAAATTAAAACAACACTCCAGCCATGTAAACTCTCTGTGTCTCTTATTAGCAACTAGCTTTATACAATTTTAAAATATGGTATATTTAATATATATGTTTTTAAATCCGTTATCCATAACTGTCGATATTGTTACATCTCTGCAAGAATTCAATGGTTTTCCATGAAGTGACAGTATCCGAATTAGCTGCTTGGTTTATAGTACACAAAAAGAAAGCTTAGGATGTTTTGGCTGATTTAATTAAAAATGTACACACTTCACCTTCAAAGGCTATTGATCAGGTTATATTCTACCCATCACTGCATCTTATTACTGTGCTTTGAAATCTAGCCACTAATTTCAGACTTTCATTATTGAGGACTGCATACCATAGAAATAGTCCCTCAAAACTGCCAGCTGAGTAAAAGCTACTGGCTTTGCACAAAGTTTTTGTTTAATACCACTGTTTGTTATTATTTATCTGACATTGGTTTGGAGTGAAGATAACTTGAAATCAGTTACCTTCCCCTTGAATTCAGATACATTCCCTTCATTAGACAGCACTCTCAGCAGGTTAATGGGGCGACAGATGCATTTATACCCGTTAATTTAATTAAGATGGCACATGCATTCTTTTCAGAAGGCTCAGATCCCCACTGCAGCTGTGCTCAGTCCCTGCTCTGAACAGGTGGGGGCGCTGCCGCGCAATCTATTTACACACTGACACACAGAGTCCAGAGGAGGTAACTCATCAAGCTGAGCGTTGTTTTAATTTGCCAGGCCTAAGGCATATGCTGGGTGCTCTGATCATTATTGCTTTTATACTCTGTGAATTATCGCCACAGTTTATGATAATGCCCCGCACTTTACAAGCTGAGGAACAAGAAACCTGTAATAATGGGTTTTTACAGAGAATGCCACAAAAGTGTTTGACCCTGTGGGAATCCACCGTCTGAAATATCATTTCTCTGTTAAATGCCATAATGAAATATGGGCCTTCTGTTGGAATGTGTGTCATGTGACTCCTTTTTTTTTCACTGCTCTGTCGTGTTTGTTTTTCAAACAAATCCACTGGTGCTTTTAACTGTTGCTGGGTAATTGTGGCAGAAGAGGAGTCAGGCAGCAACTTCCTTTGTTTTTTTTTTAGGGGGGGGGGCTGTTTAAAATGCAGGCCTGTAAAACACCTCAGGCTCACACACAGCCCGAACGAAACACCTGTACAGGTGTTCGTCCAACGAAAAGCAGTTCTGCCAGCCCGGCCCCCGCTCTGCTCATCTCACACTGCTCCAAACTCATCACGGAACGCAATTTAATTACAGCTGGAAAAAGTGTAAACACCACTTCTTTTTATCTTCTTATACATCTGGACAAGTAGACAATGTGTTAAAACGAAATAAATCTGCCCTGACAGCCACATCAAAGAGTTCAGCCAGGGGCTTACGGCTGCTTAAAGGCACTGGAATGTTGTTGCTAAGCATCAGCCTACAACTGATCAGCCCCTAAAGACGGACTTTCTTCCCTTTAAGAGGCAGATGGGGGGGAGGGGGTGGCGTGAAAGAGTGGGAACTCGACAGTGAGGGCAGGTTGGGGGATTCAATGGGATTTTATAGCTTAAAGCAATTGTTAGCAAATACAAGCTCTTTTTTTTGTTTTCTCTTGACACCGCTATTTTTTTTCCAAAACACTTGTATACAAATTTGTTTTGAAGCATTTTTTCCCTCTAGGTTTACATCACGAATATGTTTTTTTTACTATTATTATTTTTAATCTGTAAAGAAGTGAGTACCTGCTGTATGCAACTGTATGCCAAAGGCCATATTTTGTTATTTTTCCATTACTTCTCTGGCCCATTTACTCCGAAAGTGTAAATTATGTTGAATTTTCCATACAAGTCTGCAGCAAAATGTCAGTAATGTTCCTGACTTGCCATGTGTTATGGTCAGAAGTATACTAAACTACAAAAACAAAGTCAAATATTTTGCAAATATGAAAAATGTCTTACAGTTATAGTTTTTCTCCTTCATTTATAATATTTAAACACATTTTAATACCGTTAAAATAAATGTATGAGGGCAACGAAAAATATATAAATTCAGTGGTTAAAAGTATCTACGCTTAATAACTTTCAGTCTTTGCAGTTAAAACTGTTAACATAGAAAATTCAAATGGAGGCCATCAGCAGTGGCCTTCAGTGGTCAAACTCTGGTATTCTGTGACTGAACATACATTAAAAGTCTGGTTTTTTTAGGTAATTACGTTGAGAGAACAGGCAAACTAATGTTGACACGCTCCAAAGCTGGGGGTAAGGTGAGACACTGGAGTGCTCCTCCGACAGGAATAATGCTGTGTGTGTATTTAATGATTAACCAGTTCTACTTCACTGACCGTTCGCTCAGTGAAAAGGCTGTACGATCACTGATCATAGGTTAAAACGCTTTTGTTTCTCTGGTGAAACGGAGCTCGCAAAATGTCGTTCGCTGAAGCCATAACCTTTCTGCTACGCAGTCTGCCTCAACAGGCAGAGGCTTACTGCTACGCGATCATGAGGCTGAATTTTAAAAGCCCTGACCTTTCCTATGACCGCTTTTTACTGCAAAACTTCTAATTCACACGGCAGTTAGAAAGAAAGAAAAAAAAAAAAAACAAAATTCGAATACTGAGCAAATGCAATAGCCAGCAGTGTTTTACACAACCATATAATAAGATAATTCACTTAATCGCGGAAAGCTGGTTGGGTGTGTCCTGTTTTTGTTTTTAACCATTTGACCGCCTAAAGTTTCAGAAAAATCACCAATTTCTTTGACCCGGCTGACAAAGCTCTGCAGGACTTCACATCTTCCGTTCTTGTGTTACCGTATATCTTTATCATGAAGGCACGGAGTACAGATAACATTTATTTACCCAGCACCGACAAATATTCATTAGCACAGGCTTTTTCGAAACCCTTTGTATAAAAAAACTGCAGTGGTTGGCCTGAATGTGTCCGGGGAGACAATGCTGGTGTGTCCTCCTAATGGGTCACCTTTGAAACGCTGTCCTACAGTGTGTGGCGTGGCTGCATACTTCAGCAGACTCTGCTGTTCCAGTTTGACACACAGTGTGAAGTGGTATGACTGGAATGAAAAGGAGGCAGCTCTAATGTTTCTACTTGTCCAGTGCTAGCTGACCTCGTTCCTCATCGGCCTGTCTGAAGCCTCTTTGCACGGTATGGTGCGGGTCATCTGCTATTACCTTTCCTGTAATCTGATCCCAGGTTTTATACTGCCTTAGTCCGTCTGTAGACACCCTTCACTCTGATTCCAGGGTGTCCAACATGTGTGGTAACCAACGGCGGGTTGACTGAACAAGATATCTTTGGGCGTGCAGCAAAATCGAGGCAGGAAAGGGCACATGCCAGCCGTGTCTGCTCGGGTAAGGATTTCACTAAGAGGAATATGATTCTGCTGGCTGGTGATTTTAGGCACCACACATGAAAGCTGTTCAGATGGCACTCCATGTGCCTGAAGGTGGTCCATGGCTATCTGCTCTACAGATGTGTACTTGGGAGAAAAGCAATGCAGACTCACATCTTTGATGTTCACCATAATCAGCTTGTTGTCCTAGATCATTTTAGTTAAGGTTACCTTCGCGACGCGGCTGGTAATCTCACCGTCCGGGGACGGACTGGTGGAGATAGTGGATCTGAGATACGTGACATGTTCCACCACCTCCAAAGTGTAGTCGTCTATCTTAATGTGAGGTGGAGGGACTGGGTATCCTGGGCACTGACCTTGGTGTCCCCCAGGCTGGCTGTGTGTCCGGGCTCTCTGCAGGCTAATGCAAGGCAATCAATCACTAGCCAAAGGCCCTCCTCAGTGAGGGACGTGCATGCAGCATCATCAACCACAAAGAGAATCTTTCTATGAAGAGTTCTGACACTTTGGGTTTGTCCCTCAAGCGAGCCGGGCTAAAGATATTCCTGTCTGATGTTGCGCGCTGATAGATGCCATCTGTGGAGGATGTGAGACCATGGAAAAGATGGCCGCAAACACGCCTCGTGTAAGCACACAACCAGAGACACCGTAGGTGAACCTCTTAGCTCTGGAATACAACAGCAAGCCCTGAAGTGACAATGATTTCCAGACATAAGTGCAATTCTCCAACCGCTAAGAAATGCAATACAACAGTGAAAAAATAAAATCCCCTCTACAGTATATCAAACCACAAAAAACCCTAAAAAAAAGTTTCTCCAAATGATGGTTTGAGACACAGTGCTTTTCCCCAGTGTCCTCAATGCAGTACATAAGAAACATAAGAAAGATACGCACAAATCGCAGGGTTTATTTTTCCAAGAGTGACGGTCTGCTAGGTTGACATGACTGACCGCTCTCAAAAACAAAACAAACTAAAAAAAAAAAAACACGCACACATACACACCATAGACATCACTGTACAGAATGACAGTTGGTAGTAAGCCCTCGTATTCACCACAATAAGTAAATGGCAGAGAGTGGGAGGGAAAATGAAGTAGCCTGAGCTTGAGAGGAGCTGTGGACGTCCACACTTGTGATGTCAAAAGTTAGAAGAGACATCAAATAGTTTTTCCCCCTTCCCTTCTTCTCTTCAGCATGTCTAAGAGAGTATAGAAGAATTCAACACAAATAAAGAAACATTGACAGATTTCTACTTGTGGTGTGTCTTATTTGTGTGTGCGCGTTTGTGTGTATGTGCGCGCGCGTGTGTTTAATGGCAAGCCGAAAACAACAGACATAAAGTGCTTGTGAGAAATTTCACTTTGCGGCGCTAAGGCGTTAACGACCAAAATTAGCGTGCAACAGAGAGCCCGAAGCAGGCGTTGTTTACATCAACATGATGGAACACTGCAGTCGAGAAGATGTTTTCTGTCCTCCTCTGTTGAGAAACAGATGTTTATTACTTTCAAACTGTGGCTCGAACAAAAACAAAGACATTTTATTTAAAAAATAGCTTTAAATCAACCAACACCAATGTTGTTGCCCTAATAAAAATAAAAAATTACGATCACTCATAATATTGTTGAGATAAATGGTCATGCTTAATACGTGTAAACATTTCACATCAAACGTTTAAGTAATTTATGTAGCATGGATAGATATTTCCATCCACATTATCGAAAATAAAAAAGACTATTTTCCCTTTTTTATCTTGCTTAGACATTTCACACAGGCACAAATATAGCCTGAAAACAGTGGCATAAGCAGAGGACCTCAAACTATTAGAAGCTAGACTCAATGTCAGAAATGTTTTCGTGTGGAATATTTAATAACCGAGCTTTCACCGAACAGAAGTGTCACACCTGGTTACGCACCCAATTAGACGCCTGAAGACATTGAAGAGGCTTCACAAGAAAGATTTTGAAGTGACACGTGAACTTTTAAAGGAAATTAGTTCTTCAGACAGGTGAAGTATGACGGTTACTTAGCAATACTTAACTCTGAATACTTGTCTTTGAAGTGTACGTCTGACTTAGCCCTCCTGTGAAGAATACTACGGTCTCCAATCAGTCATCTTTACTCTAGAGCATCACAGGAGAGACGAAAACTAATTGTGATTCAGAGGAGAGAGAGAAAAAACTGAGGAGTCTAAACAGTGAGCGTTCTTCTGAGCGGCTGGTATACTTCCAACAAACTTGGACCGACACACAGACAACCGTGACCACCGCACGTTAAGTCTATGATCGCGTTTGAGTGTAATAGAAGAGTAATACGGTTATGTAACAGTTGTGCAGAATACACAATCTGCATCTCTGACTGCTTTTGTAAATGGCTGAACTGCACACTGAAGGAGAGTAAGTTCAGGTGGCATTAGTTACTTGGACGTCGCCGTGCCACGCTACCCAACGCTAGTGCCAGTGCTAACTCACTCACGTTCTTTTCGTGTTTGTTTTTCAGCTGGAGCCACGCCAACCGTTGGCTCTGACCTTGTCAAATCGCTTGATTGTTTATATAAGGTCGAAGAGGTTGGATGAAGGTTAAGAGTGGATTTTTGTTGGGAAATGGAAAATCTGTCCCCGTGAATAGATTACCATGGCCAAGGGCTCAAGTTTGTGAACACAGCTAAAAAAAAAAGAACAGTTGAGTGTGGAACACTGAAATTAAAATGTTATCCTTTGTTATACAACTCAAAATGTTTGATCTCTTGCTCTAGATGTGAGGTGGTGGGTCTGGGTATAGAGATGACTTGTTTGTCCAAGATGCCCGGATAAGATCATGTGTGATTTAGCGAACCCTGACGTGACCCAGTTGCAGTAGCTAGTCAGCTACAGGTCTGCTCTTGGCTTTAGGGACCTCATTAAAACAAGTTGTTGAAAGACAGTAGAAAGTGATATTTTAAACAGTCAACAACTTACAACAGCAGGTGTGCAATCCAGAATCTGAGGATACAGTTCTCGTGGGAAAAGTCAGTCTTCCTTTGAAAACCGTGAACAAAATTAAAAAGCATATTTCACTAGTAGTACAGGTTAATTTCTAATAATTTACTTAAAAAAAAAAACAAGAGTTGCAGTAGGTTGTGTTTTATCTGACATAAAATATAACTAATATTAATTAAATATGATGTGGCTCACGCTTTCAGAGCTAACTTACATGAATCAACATTAAAACAACATTTAGTCCACGTATTAAGTGTCATAATGGCACTTCAAATGCATATGAAATTTTAAATTTTAAATCCTCAAAAGAGCTGTAAAGTGCCAATGTTATCTGAATGTTTACACTGGGAACAACACATGTAGCTAAAATCTGGGATTGGGTATTAAAAAATAAAATTGACAATATGATAATGCAGTAAATGTAACGTAGGATACAAGTGACTTACTAAGGAGGGTAGGGGGAATATATTTTGGAAATGGGGTGTGGCCTAGGGTATGGCATATAAATAGTAGGTGGAAGGAACACACAAAACAGTGGAGGAGGGGGGGCATGCTGAGCATTATTAATCTTAGCCCGATTTCACTTTCAATTACTTTAACATGTGCACTGAACCTTTTACTTTTCTACTGAAGCCCTCATTGGTACACAGCAAAGCTGGCAGTATTCATTTCACACTGAGTCAGTGTGGATCCAAAGAAACACTCTCAGCTTTAAAATCAGTTAGCTGTGTAGCTACACCTGAGACAGACACGATACTGGCTAAAAGGACATGCTAAATACATAATACACTCCATGTTTATATATCATAAAGAATAAATAGTGCCAAAATACAATTTACCCTCTTTTGTTAATCCTTCAAATCAATTGTTGTTTTTTTTTTTTTCGTTCAAGCCATGATCTGCTTTATGTGTTTCCATTTTGGGGATTGATTCCCCCCCCCACACACACACCCCCACAATAAATCACACCTGTGTAT
>JABJVR010000036.1:3273486-3296135 GCA_025773905.1 Chitala chitala | reverse complement strand
TTTACGTTCATTAACTCTAAGTATCTGCTGAGATGTGAACGTGATCTGGCACTGGGTGTCACCTGCTCAAAACTGCCAATGTCGAAATATGGACTCCCCATTTGATCAATGGCGCCCCCATGTTATATAAGAGGACCCCTTTGCGTTTTTTAAGTCTCCACCGCAAAACATGGCACACGAATGCCTCAGTGTGCTACAGACGCTGGTAACAGGAAGTACATTTTAAAACCAGAGTTAATTTCCTGTATGTAGGATACCTGTTGTCCTTAGTTACTAAAATGGGTTTGTGGGACAGCAGGTAAATACACCCTTATCAACAAACCCTAACCGACAACTGGTAAACTCTGACAACTCCCCCCCACAGCTCCATCTTTTTGGAAAAAAGAGTGAGGACCAGGAGAACCAGAAGTAGTTCTGCTCCTGTTCTGTGGTTCTTCATCTTTGTTCTGGACAGGTTCTTCGAGGAGAAGTGTGGTTTCAAAAGGGTTAAACACTCTTGCCCTTTCAAAGTTCTTGTTCAGTCTAAACGCCAAACCCAGAGCAGCTTACCTCTGTCAGATCAGCCACCAGATGTTCTCACATTTACAATGAGCAATTCGATTGTTTTCATAGCGGTCTCTGTATGTATATACATATGTATTTACGTGTGTGTGTGTGTGTGTGTGTTTGTATGTGTACGTGTGTATATTTGCGTATGACACATGGACGCGCAGCAGGACAAAAAAAAGCGACGCAGGAAACACAAAGGCCTATAAGCTATCCGTTTTCAATGCTGCACCTGTGAAGGAAGAAGCGGTCAAAGCCATTTCAGTCAATCAGTCATTTGTAAAATAAAGCCAGTGGGTGACCTCTGAATGGCACGAATCCCACAAAGCATTAGTCACAACAAGGCCCCACAAATCCCTTTGAACAGCACAGCCGAGGCTGTCATGTGTGGTGTGGCCGGCCCGGTCCGAAACCCTCCCCTATCTGATCTCTTCATGGAGATGAAAGAGCACCGTTAGCTTAGATTATGCAGCACAATTACGCCTCATAAAAAAAGAACAAAAAAAAAAAAGCAGCACAGAGTGGGCTTTGGAGAGCCCTAATCGTTACCAATTAGCCACATTTCGCTGACATCCTGTAATAGCCACACCGATCCTCTCGAAAACTCGTGGTTCCTGCAAACCAGCCCGACCTTGCGCGAACATTTACGTTTTGGAGAGAGCCTGACAGATATCGTTCGACATTGAGAGACTGGATGATGTAAAAGCCTGCATGTTACAGGGGAAATTACTAGAAGCTCGAGAAGGAATTTAGTTGATATGATTTTGCATTAAACGCACCAAATTTGCCTGTCTTCCTCCTGTGAAAATGTCCATCAATCACGATGAGGGAATCTTGGAACCTCTTTCAGAGCCTTAATTAAAATGAACATGATAAATGCCAGGAAATACAGCCCATCTTATCATTCAATTTTGCATATAAAATGTCATGAATAATATCAATATAAATCTACAAACCAATGAAACGCTTTGTTTTCTTAACGTTACAAGAACATTTTTTAAAGAATCAGTTCAACGTATCATTTTACTAATAAACTCAAACTCAAATATATCAAATATGCAAGATATTACCTATTCCAGACAAATATTTACTTAAGAAAACATTCTGCCTTAAGTTAAACAAACCCATGACAGTAAATAACTGAAGTTGTTTTTCCCCCTCTGTCAGTGTTTAAAACATAAATACTGTCATTCGGGAATCACATTTAAACTGCAGATTTCCCAACTGTACAAATGATTTGAGACAGACGAATATCTCTCTGTGACGTAATGCTCAGAAAAGAGAAATATGTTGTGTTCCATAATCTTTGGATTTGGATCCTAAGACGTTGGGAGTTCGGAGGGTTTCTGTAGAGGTTATGCTACACTACAGTATTTTCCAGACTTTGAGTAAGTTTATACACTGAAACTACTAATGAGACAATATTTCAGCCTGTTATTATCAAACAGGAAAAAAGAATCTGAGTATTTAGACTTTTAATTTAGGTGAATCGTTTTTTTTTTTCTGGCTAAGAAAGTTCAGTCCTAATCAAGTCTGCATGGAAATGATCCTTCACACTAGACAAAAATGAAGAAACTTGCAAATTAAAATGCTTTGAATGTTACGAGCAAACAACAAAATTCTTTGGATGTTATGAACATCCATCCGTGCATCTTCTTCCACTTGTCCGGGTCCACTTCACAGGGCACCAGTCTAATCAGACCGCCTTCTCCCTCCATCAGCCCATCCATAGGGATACCCAGATGCTCTCCGGCCAGACAAGAGGTATAGTCTCCCCATCTAGTCCTTGGTCTGCCCCAAGGGGACATGCCCAAAACTCCTCCCCATGGAAGCGTATGGGAGCCATCTTACCAGACACCCAGACCACTTCAGCTGGCATGTTTCAATGCTACTAACATTCTGCCACAAAACGTTTCTGGTGAAAATTACACGGCTAACTCCACCACCTGGTGTGGCACTGGCCTTTAGAAACGTATGTCGTCTTGGCACGCCCCATGTAACTGAGACAACGTCATCCCAAATGGCGCTCGGTGCTAAACCGCTCGGAACATGGTCTGCAGTACATTTCTAACGATAGGCACTTTCTACAAGACCCCAAATGACCTTGACAGCAACGTTACCCTACTGGGCCAGTACTCTCACAACTGTTTTCAGACAGCCGCGACGGGCGCAGGTTTTACATCCCAGGCCCCCGGTGAAAGAGCCCCTCCCTCGCACGTTACCCGTCAGGGACAAGCTCTTTACTTTTATTTATGCGGCGTGATGGAACAGAGTGGAACCCCCAGGGTGACACCCAAATAACAGCAGCCCATGGTGGGGCTGTGCGATAGCGCGGAGACGGGTTCTCGCCGAGTGGCAGTCTCTTTGCCGTCTCCCTCTGAGGTCGTCGCGTCAGACAGGCCTCCTCGGACTCAGAGCTCCTGCTATACTGCCACACACAGGCTGCCCACGCCCACTTTAACTCACTCGCACTGGAGCCCAGCTCCAACGCCACCTCTTAACCTGCTCTTGCGCTAAGGAAATACATACATAATTTTAAAATTTTGTTACAGCAGTATAGGCCTAAAAAACGTATAAAAATACCAGGAACATTTAATGGGTTACGCTATGGCTGCGTTTGCATTATTCTGTTTTCAGGTTTCATCATTGCATTACACATTCTGTGGATACACGGTGGATGCAGTAAATGACGAGTGCCCTTCACTCCTCTTTATGGACCGGTGCGTGTGTGTGTGTGTATATATACACACATGCACAACTTAACGGAGGGACAATTATCTTGTCACTGCTCCTCCTTGTCTGCCGATGTCCTACTCTGAGCCGTGGAATTCCCAGGGTTCAGTCGGGGCTTTTTATTGTAATCAGCTTTCATTATTCCCCTTTTGATCCTTTGCTCGCCTTTGTACACCGCACCTCATCACCTTTATTTTCTGCCATAATTGCATGTGAAAGATTTCCCCTTTGATACCACCCGGATGCCAAATCACTATCGGGGAGAGTGTCGAAAAGTGTCATGTACACCGTCTGCCTCAGAACGAGAATCCCATACACCTTTGGAAGACAAACAAGTTTTTTTTTTCCTCCTTTTTTTTTCCAGAGATATGACATATCTATCAACCCTCTGCAGGATATGAGCTGTTCTGTCAACGTAATAGCGAAGGGCTTTGCATGGTGGGACAGTACGTGTTGAGAGAAATTTGTATCGTGCCGCAAAGCGTCTGGCAGTTCCCTCTCTCCGGGCCCGCGTTCCGGCCCTCTGATAATTTGCAGACGCCGCTTCTCTGGGCTCATCACTCGGCTGGCGGGAGTGACTGGATAGACACCCCCTCACCCCCCCTCCCCCGCCCCCAACCCTCTACCTCTTGTCTCCCTGCCCTCTGCCACGCTGTCAGTCAGGTGCGTCTGTCCACTGTCACCCGCTGACAGCATCGCATGCCTTTCAATTACGACCCACCCTCTGCTCTCACCACCGCTCGGCCACTGATGAACATGTTAATTTCATACTCAATAACCCTGCTACCGAAATAGGCTCTTTCTCTCTTGCTTTACCTCTCTCAGTCTCAGTAACCTCTGCCTCCCTCTTTTTCACTCCAGAAGCAGGAAAAAAGAACTGTTTATTTTTTCTGGTGTCTCCTAGTTTTCAACATGCCACGTCTGAGTGAGAAGAGTTGTCTCATGTCACTGTCAGACTTGGCAAATCCTGAGTGAGTATTTAACCTTTTCAGTATGATGTCAGTAAAACCATTTATTCTAATGCAGACTCCCTGACTGCTGCATAGCTCAGAGGATTTATCTATCAGCTATCACTTTACTGACATGTCGTGTGCTGCAAAACCGTTCCGTTTTGCAAAACTGAAAAGGCAGAGCACTGATAAATTCGTTTGCCCTTAGATGGTTAACGTATTCAGTCGTTTCACTGTAAACAAGTGCGAACAACGCAAAACGTATGTACAACTTCACATCAGTTTAATATCATTTTTGCTGCACTTTCCGTTTCAAATTATCTGTGGGAGGGGAAAAAAATGCTCTAAAGCAAATTATGTTCTTTTTTAATTGGCGTTGCGATTTAACAACATAATGCGGGTTCTCCCTTTAACCCAGATGGGCACAGATGGTCAATTTAAAATGGCTACAGATTGATTAGGATAAATCTAGTGGGGTACAGTGGTTGACATGAACATTGAATTATTGCTCATTGAATAAGTAACTTTCACAGCAGTGCAAACAGAGGAGCACAGTCAGAATAACTGAGCGACAGAGAGCAGCAGAGGGCACGGATCCGTTCCGAACACACGCCGCTGATCACCTCTGGCACAGGCTGTGAAAACACGTCAAAAGCCGGGGGGAGACAAACGAGGTGTGTCCCGGTGAAAGGGAGCAGATCTCCTGTCTGGCGTGGCACTATTTACTGCCATTAAGGATGATAATATCCATCAGCACGCTGCCAGGGCCCCGTGTGGGCAGCGGGCAGATCAAAGCCACCTCTGTCTCCCCTCTGATATGCTCACAAGGAGATGTTGATGTACCTGCCGTTCAGGAGCGAACAACGTCGTCTGCACTACAGCAGCGCCGATGAGGAAAAGCCCCGTTCGGCCCTCGTTTCTCTTACATGGAGCCTGATGACACGGTGGCCTCGGCGAGCCACGATTTCACAACTACATTATATGAACAAATGCGGGTTCCTGACAATGATATGAAATGGATGTTAGCTCCGTATTTTACCCTCAGTATGGAAACTGGAAATCCAGGAAAACCTGCAGGTCACCTATCATAGCATTTGACACTTTTAAGACCCATCTATCTATCCACTTTTGAGCTGTAAGATTAAACCATTAACCCTTTGTATGTATGTACTGTAATGCACTAAGTGGAAGAGCTAGAATGGAAGCACAGCTGTTCAGTTTCCATTGTACTGCAGGTACAATATCTCATCATTTAGGTGTGGGTACGGTATGTTATGTACAATAATTTGCAGTTAGAAACTGTAACAGCCAGAAATAATACATACATTTAGAGTAACTAATGTGTGCAGGAAATGCTAAAACCTTTAGTTTGAATTCTAGATTGGTAACACTGTATCAGCTAATGAACCATACTTAAGTTTACCATAGGGTTAAGATCTCAGTGATGGTCTGGACAAGTGACCACCTGTTGCACATCTGATGTTAAAAAGAGCATCAACAAATCTTGATGAGACGTATATAAAAACTTACAAAAAATCAACACAAAGTAGTGAGGGTAATTTCTCTAATGTAGGTTTTTTTTTTAAACCAAGAAAAGATTACCTGACAGCCACTTGTGGTGTGAATATAAAAAGCAAGCTCAAATTCTACAAAGGCCTTCTAAGGCTTATTAGAAAGTACTTACAACTTGGAGACAAGGGTGTATGTTTGATTTCAACACAGGGTGGGACCAAACGACCCCAGTTTGAAACTTGCCTGTTACTTTAGTGCGTTACAATACCAGTTTATTCTGTTAGTCAACTAAACCAATAACAACCTACATAAACTAGACTTCACAATAGCATGTCATCTTAAAGACTACTGTATATATATTAAAGCTAGTGTTGGTACAACTACTATTTACGTAACTTAAGAAGATGAAAATAAGGCCTTCAATTAAAAAGTCCTTACTTGATTTCAATAACATCCATGATGTTTTAGCTTTTTAATGACTACTATACTTAATGTGAAACGTGTTAATACGTGGCCGCATTTCAGGTTGGCAGTTGCACTGCTTGTGACTAAAATGTTAAACAAACACTCCAGATACGAAATTAGAGAATCCAGTAACAATGGCCAGGCCGCACCTGTCTGGCCTATTTATCAGGTGTTGTGCAGATCTGTTTGCACTGCGACTGTCTGATTATTTATTGTGGAAACTCTAGCGTGCTGAAAGTCAATTCTTCCTACTTAAGCGCTGAAAAAGCAGTGTCTTTATGTGTGACCTTATGCCAATACAGACGGTAAACAGAAGTTTTTGACCAATCTCGCCATGTAGCTCACTTGAAACGTATAACTACAAACCACATGTACATTTATTTACTTAGCAGATGCTACGTCTAAATCTCGTCCAAAGCAACTTACAAATAAGAGCACATGTGCGTATTAAAAATGGGGTCGGGCAATATCTGAGAATCCAGCTAACAGTAAGTGCTGTCCTATAATCAAAAGCGCACAAGATTCAGTTAGCGAAAGAACCTGTCTGAAACATTCACGATAACAAAAACGAACAGAAGTATATCGCTACGGAAACAGAAACCGAGCCGAGTGAGCTGGGATCCACAGCTCTCGTCTCCGTTTGGTGAAACGGCAGAGACCGCCACCCTAACACTTAACAATTAGGCTTCCTTCTGCCTCAACACAGTGTGGCACAATGAAAAGAGCAGTGCTAAGTGTGTTAGCTATACTTGCCACTGTTATAAATAGTTGAAGGGATGATTAATGAGGGCAGAAGAGGAACTGAAGCAGCAATCTGAACGGAGACAATGGCTGCCTGAACAGCTGCCTACAAATACAAGACAGGCTCTGTCCAAGGATATAATTGAAAGAGAGAGGGGGAAAAAAGTGGCAAACTAACTAAATAAATAAATAAATTTAATGGACAGCTTGTGAGGACATTATACGCCCTTAGGCGGTTTTTTTTTTGTTTTTTTTTTTTAGTTCTTCATTAACATTTTGGCGTGCTCAGCCGAAAGGGGTCAGAGAGTTTTCAAACACACATTAGTTAGAAGGACAGACAGTCTTCGGTGACACCCTGTAAAAAGGAGTGTGAGAAAGGGGGGGGGTGTAACAGAGGCAACGCATAACTGTAACCGGAACGCGAAACCCCCCCTGGAGGAACCTGCCAGGACCAACTCTGTTTAAAATCTGTTGTGCTGTTAAACACAAACAGATCGCAAGTCCCCTTAGCAGCGCGGCGTGGCGTTTACAAGAAGACAAAAGTCGCTCGGTTACTCTTTGTCTCTCAAAAAAAAAATCAAGTAATAAATGTGTTTAGAATGAGCGTTAGCAGTTATTAATCAGGCCGGGTTGGATATTTTGTCCTTCTGTGGCAGAAAAATTCAGTGTTTCCTAAACACTATCTGCAGAGGTTACCACGTTCCATAATAGTTATGAATAAAGGCACTCATTTAACGACTAAGCTAAATAAATCCATTTAAACTCCTTACAGGAATAAGCTGCTCTTAGACAAATGTGGCCAGGGCAGAAGGACCCTCAGTGCTCTTTGTGGAGATGCTACACCGCTCATCTTCATCCCAGCACTGCCAGGCCAGAGTCGAGGGAAAAGCACTTTGACCGTGAAAAACAAATTCCATTGTTTTATTTTACAGTAGAGCTTTCACCGCATCTTTCGTATTTATTTATATTTGAGAAAAAAACTAAATACTCTCTGTATTTTGCAGATTTTTTCTCTCTCTTTTTTTTTAACCACTAAGAACAAATTTCTGGGCTTCGAAATCATGTGCTGCATTCCGTATTGGATCCAATTATCCGACGCAGTTTGTATGCAGCTGCTGTGAAGCCCCCCCCCCCCCACCCGTTTTATTAGGTCCGCCTTTTACGTGCTCTCCGATTTTCTTTCTGTCTTCCTCCTCAAACACCAAAGCTGGTCCTTTTAACATCCCTGACAGGGGGTTATTTGCACCCATATATGTTCCCTCTCCCATTGTTCAACGGCAGCTGCTTGCTGCCAAACATCTCGATGTCTCTGATGGTCATTTCTTTGAGAAGTCCTTCCTGTCTCAACACTATATTTTTCTTCTTTAAGACTCTTTCTGAGAAGACTGTCATTTCGCTGTCCTTGGTCCAAAGTGTTATTTAACTTCTGACACAAGCCAGCCGCCGGAATCTGATCATCAGTTTTGAAATCAGTAATTTCCTCGAGCAATATTCACACATTCATCATAAGTAATGCCCGCTCGCTACCTTTGTGACACAAACTATTCTTCAAAAACAAGGAAGGTTTTTTTTTTTTTTTTTTTGTAATAAAAAGCCGTGTATTGTCATAGTCCAAGGGCATTGTACAATTCAAAAGGAACTAGAATTTGGAAACTTTTTGAAAGCCAAAACTAGGCAATAAATCAGTCCCTTAGTGTCTGGAGAAGAATTTTTAAAAAGGAAAAAAGTGGCTAGCTCAGGCAAACAGCTACTGAAGTTTTGGGAAGTGTAAAGAAAACAAAGAATACATTAAGTCTATATGTCTCTTCACTACTGATGGCACAAAAGTCTAAGTCTTGTTGGAGGAACGCCCCCCTCCCCACTCAGGCCTGCTTCAATCACCCTGTTTTTGTACACTTTGATGACGAGGTATCTAATCAACCTAAAAACTGGTCCAAAGCAGTTTTATGTCATTCCAAACAGGTTTAGTATCTCTGGCTCATAAGGTTACATTAGCTGTCATGCCAAAAAAAAGCATTAGTTTTAACTCAAGTGAATTTTCTTTAAATCTGCTAGCATGAAGACAAATTTTGACCACATTCTCTAACTATTGTGAAAATCGTATCTATATATTTTCAAACTGTTACATCCGTAATGAGCAGGAACTTAAAACTGAGGAGAACAATCAGTATCCAGCTATATACAGGAGACAGCAGTTAATGGTCATTTTACACCAGTTCTCTTGGTTTAAATGCTTTAAGGGGATACATTACAGTTGATATACACTCCTGGTATATTAAAAAAGAGTTTGTTTTTTTTTTATCCTTACCAGCTGTTTACACCGATCCTTTTGATCAAAGTCAGAATAAAAAGATATCAAGGGAATGTTGTTTCCAATATCAAAAGTACTAAATCAATAGAGGAAAACAGACTGCATTCTTAAGCATTGCTCAGAGCAAACCTAGATGTCAAACACAAAGACTTCAGCTGGTGCCACTGAAACTGTTATGAAAAATAGATGGTGCACAACAGATGAGTTGTGTTCCGATAAGGCTTATTAAGTCAAATATGTTTTGTTAGAATTCAAGGGAAACAACCTTTATTTACTGCTAGTAATAAGTTTCCACTTTTAATTTTGCACCTTAACATCAAAACACAAATGTGACAAAATCTGAATTGCTGGTTTCCAATTCACACTTTTTTCCCCTTAATACTGCAAAAAAAAAAAAAAATTCACATTACTATCCGAAATATTAGAGGTGAAAGCAGAGACAGCAGAAATACTAGCAGTTGTGATTAATACGCTTCTGGCAGCACTTGTGTATCTGTAATGCTCTAAATTTAGAATTAGGGCATGATTTACGCACCATTCACATTGTCTGTAGCTGATTTACATTTTAAATAAGCTTTTTTAACTTCCTTAAAAATGGCAGCGAAGCTATAATATTTTACCGTCCATTCGTTTCAGCGACAGCGTGAGTATGAAAACTGCCAAAACGGAGCGGTTTCTGCTTAAAATCCGAGTCATAAATAAAATAACTAAGTATCCGTTTTAAAGCATGGGGGAAGTATAATTATACTGTAAGTCAGGACTCCTACGTGTCTTGGCTATTGCCCTGAGAGGCAGGGGGAGCCAAGCGCTTTCAGCAGTGAAATGGGCCTGTAATGCCAAGGGGAAAAAATGTGGGCTGAAAGCAACAGAGTCAGACACTTACAGGCTGATGAGGGATCTGGCAGATAGGTATCAGAGTTATCACTTCACTCTACACACTGGAGCCTAAACAAGTCTCTGTTTTCATTTCCATATACGGTGCTCCGTCTTTTGTTCTGACAGAGATAAGATGTATAAATTATGAGCGGCTGACAAAGTGTACTCCGGAGCCTCGGGCGGTTCATCAATCATGTTCAGCGTGTCAGCAGGTAACTGATGTGGCCCCTACAGGCACATCCCATTTTAGGTGAGAGTAGAGCAGAATGAAAGCTGCTGTCAAAGTCCTGGGTGCAACTGCTGATCCGTATTTAACAATCTCTTTATAGAAATAACAACAGCAACATCAACAACAACAACAACAACCGCCGCCGCAGCGGCGGCAGAGCCAGCAACCGCGGATCCGTTCCGGCTTGCGCTCGCCTCAGCTCTCCCTTCCTGAAAGTTCGCCCCGTTGACACGCTTGACCAGAACTCCACAACGGCCATCAAAGAGCGAGCAGGGTGGGGGGAGGCCCCAAACCCGGGGGAAGGCCAGCGGCAGACCACCCAGTCTCTGGCAGGGAGGAGCCCCAGACATGGTTTTTCAGCCTCTCCTTTTTTCCTCTTCTTCTCCTTCCCCACCCACTCTCTGCCTATTGTCTGAGTCTGACTTCAAAGACAGCTGCTGATATTTCACAGATCCTTCTCTGTGCGTCTGGTCAGCGCACTCGGGGGGGGGGGGGAGGATTTGGAAACAACTTGGATAAAATTATTGCTCGAGTCAAAAGACGTGTTTCTCACATGGAAGAAGGAAACAAAACGGAACTACAGGGCATGTTCCTTCTCCCAGATCCTTTTGTTTACAGTTGTACGGTGCTGCACAGTTTGTTTCCTCAGCCCCCCCCCAACACCAGCCCCCCACTTCTGTCCAGTCTACTGCTCTTCCTAAAAGATGCTACACTTAAGCCCCATTTGCAGCCACGTATTATCTCTTTAAGAATTTACATAAAATATCTTTAGGCATCTCAGACAGTATGGCACAGAGTTTACACCCCCACCCGAGGCAGGAGGCCCTCGGTTGCTGCCTCTGGATCTGATTTGCTTTAGCATTCGTGCGTTCTGTTCAGCAAAGAGATAAACATAATAAGAGAGCACACTGAGAATATGACAGGTAAAACAGAGTCCCTTCACGCAGATGTTTATACAGCCCTCTGTGGGAATTATTTGGGTTACTTCATCCAGCTCCACTCTTATCTCCAGCGAGCTTCAGTCACTTTCCAGCCTGTGTTATGTGTTTTAATCTTTCCGAGTGGATATGCCCTGCCACAACTCATCGACCGCCCCCCCACCAACCTTCCCCCACTGACTTTTTAGGCAGCTCTGGATAATATTAAATCGGAAAACCCACATCTTAGGAGAGATAGCTGCAATCCTGTCTTCAGTGTCATCATGGCAATGTCAAGTGTGATAACATGGTGCCAGTATTCATAGGGTCACGACCCAGAGGCATTCGTACCCCACAGCAGCTGCAGGATTCTGGATGACGGGGGACTCCCGCAAAGCCTCAACACAATGGTGTTGAACTCCAAGACGTTGACTCAAACAGACTGCAGCAAAACTCAGAACTCCCAATTCACTATAGTAAATTTTGTAAATAATACATTGTGACTTGGGAGCAAAGACTTCACAAAGAAATTACTTTTATGAGAGACAACAACAAAAAATCCTTGAGTTACGTCTGTATAACCTATAAATCCCATCAAGCGATTTGCTAATTTCTTTGTATCACCTGCCCGTGTCCAGATGAAGTTTGAGGTTCGAGCAGCAAGTGAACAGAAATGGTGGACTAATGGCTGCTACGGGCAGAGAAACAGAATGCAAAGGTTGCTCTATTTCAAACACCGGTCTCACTTTATTGTCACAAAGCCAGCAACACACCTGCTCTCAGGGTCATGCCCCAGTGTCAGTGGAGGTACTGGGCTGTGCTATTGCATCGCAGTACCCTGCAGCCTTTGCAAACGACAACCAGCAAATCAGAAGGGCATGATGGATAACATGGAGGTGAACCACTTTTGTGATTGGTGGGGAAGGTGCCAGTCTCCATGCAGCTACAAGGCAGGACGGCTCCTCTGCAGTGTTTAGTTTCTCACAGAGCCTTGTGAAGGCATGATCCTGTCTGTCAATAAATGTGTACTGCTTGCTTGTTGAAGGACTGGCTTACCTACAGGGCACCTTAACAAGTGAACAGAGTAAAATATTTAGCCAGACAGCCTGTATTTACAGTATCAAGCTATTTCAGTAGCCTTTTGGAAATGGCTTTTTTTAAAGACTGCATTGATTTTGACTTTTAATTAAACGTACAAAGAAACAACTCTGAAACGTAGAGATGGTTAACTTGAGCTGCTTTTGCAGAACTTTAAAGACCCGCACTGCGCTGGGAACAGATGAGGCAGACTAAGACATGGATCTGAATGAGACAGACGTTTCTTGAGCAACTGCTGCTTGTAACACTTGCAGTAAAGATTTTTTTTAAGCCTCATTAGGTACTGAAGATTTTGTCAAATATTTCTAAATCCTAAATCCCCTGTGTTGAATAATTTTAATCAATTCACATTTATTACATTCGCTTCCTGTCTATTTTGAAAGGAAAAAAAAACACAAAAACACACAATTCTACAGGATATCATCCACTGCTTTAACACATTATTTTGCAAGTTACAATATCCTACAGGTCTCAAAGCATTCATCTTGAACAAATAACGCTGCATTGATCTGGTTATGTCTGATGTTCAGTACAAGGAAAAGGAAAAACAATCGTTTTTAGTTTGTTTCCCCACAGGGCAGCAAAAGCACTCGTTTTCGACAACAAAGAGAAGGGAGGTTGCCATGTTTTATGTGACGAACATAAAGATTGGGCTGAAGGTAGACCAGCAGGAAATTCCTATTGGGACCGAGAGAGAGGGGGAAACAGCGATACAAAAAAATTTAAGCCCCATTGTTACGAGGAGCTGAGAAAAGATTAAACATTAGCGACAGATGTCAGTAAACGATATCGCACAGGACACGGCGCCAGGCGAAACAGCGCGCGGTTCAGATGCGAGTTCGCACCGGCGCGAGGACATTTCGTCTGGTTTCGTTTCAAGCGTCACTCTTTCCGGCGTGCGTCACGAGGCAGCGGCGTCGCTGCCAGCCTCGCCGCCGGGATGAGCGAGAGGAAGGCAGAGATGTGCTGAGGAAAGCCGGTGGCAATCGCACCACTGACAATTACTCACGAAACACGCCGCGTAGCCCCCCCCCCCATCCAAAGTGGGGAGGCCTGGCAGTTACCTTGAAATCTGATGAGCAGCAAGAAAGAATCAAAAGTTTTGGGGACTGGGACTAAATATCACTGTCGAGAAACAATTACATCCCCTCCCTGCTGGTGTGCGAGGTGTGAACAGAGCTGCTGGTTTTTTTTATTTTTTTTGGTTATAAAATTGCTTTAAACAAACTGAGCAATTGATAGATCCAGTGGGGAATGTAGCAAGGGGGTGTGATAACAGTGACAGCACTGTCTGTCCCACACTGGCCCATGTCAGGTTACCGGTATATACGCTAGCATTTTATAATCTGATGTCAACAAGCAGTTCGTTTATACTGAAAAAAGGCATTCATTCTCCTGTAGGGAGCCAGGTAAGCACCTACACTTATGTAGTAACTGTACAAACAGCTAACTTCCACACGTCTTATTAAGTATGATTTAGCGGTATACAAAATGATTTGTGTTCATAATGAATTGTAGATTGGTACAGATAGCTACAATTAACTGTATTCCACTGCATTGTTGTGCGGCTCTTAGAAGATTTGCACTCTGAAGACAACGCATGTATAATTCTCCATATTTAATTGTGAGAATTAAGAAGGGTAGACAAAATTGCGTATTGTTCGCGTTGTAAGTTAACAGTCAGAACATGCTCTTGTTTGGTGTGACATTGAAGCAGTTTTGTACTAAGTGACTTTGGTTAGTCCCCTTCCCTACGGCAAAAAAACCCATATAAAAAAAAAAATATATATATATATATATATATATATGATGTAATAAATTCACTCAACAGTTATAGTATCGAGGCACATTCTCCTAACTAGAGAGTTTGAAGGCGCACACGCTGAGTCACGCAGACCGACAGACAAAACCACGTTCGATCAACAGTGCGTTCACATCGTATGCCAGTGGGGAGAGACGGATTAGTCGGAATTCTTGCCTTTATTTGTATGCCGCCTTTTCTCTCCGCCCACAACTGAGAGGGAAATTCAAGCAAGACAAGTGTCACTTGACCTCGCTGACCCACGGCTGACCCCAGAAGGACGGAGTCAGCAGAGGAGGGGGTGCAATTCATGAAACCTTACCTTTTCAAACCTCTAAGTCTGAGCAGCACTGGGCTGTGCTCTTTAGATAGCGGGAGACTGCTGAGCCTCCACAGGATTTTTTTACGTCAGGTTTACACAGGTTTTGTTACATCTGGGTGACAGACCCACATGGAGGATGGTATTTTAGCAATGTGCAATACATTTTTTTTTGCCACGGGGACTAAGTCTAAGTTGTGAAAAAGAAGACACGAATGCATAGTGATGAACTCAGGACTGGCATGGGTTAATTCAGAGCTAGGGCCTGCGTGTATTTTCCTTCTTAATAAGTTCCCATGGATGAACAAGTATCATAAATTATCTGCTCAGGTAAATTAACAGCTTGAAATATTTGTCATAGACTATTATCTGCAGTGATTTAGCAGCATATAGAAAGAACAAGTTCACCTTTAAAGCTATGTATGAACTATAATTATATATTTCACACAAAGGTGGGTCCTGCTTAAATTCCTACTTGAGTATCAGTCACGATATGAACCCTCTGATGGTGAACTGTGCCTGCTTGATATTTAATCCCCGGAAGTCTAACAGCACGATTAGCGTACAGCAAAGCGAAACGGTCCACGCTAGCACTATTCCCGCACTCCGTCTTCTCACGGGAACGCTGACCAGGCCAAACAGGAGAGCACGGGCCTTTTCTGGCCGGTTCTCCCCACCTGGCCCACAAACAGCCCTCGGGAACATTAATTATAGAAAGGGCCAAGCTGTTGAAGAAACAGAAATGGCTAGATGTTGTTACAGTCCCTGTCACCTACTAATCATGTTCTGTGACATGACGGGGGGGGGGGCTTTACTTGATCAGGTTTCCCATTAATCATTCTGACCTGGTGCTTAAACTCTTTTTTCAGCGAGATTAAAGTTTAAACCTCTCATCCTCGTCCATTCTGGCAGCCAAAGAACCCTAACTACTCCCACACTCACACTCAATAGCTCGCCTTCCCTCGGGATCTCCGAAGGCTATTTATTTACTAGCGCTGTTCTTAATAGCCAATTGACTGGTCTCAAATAAAAGTCAACATCGCTGCACACCTAATCCAGTTTGGTCATTTGGAATAAAGTGGAAAATCTGAAGATTAATAGACTATAGCAATTAGCTTCTAAGCGTGATTGCGTGAAAATAAACGTGGCGGCGAATGCCGAGAACAGGCGTCGATAAAGCTCGTTTGCCCGTCGCATATCCGCGCGTCTGCATTGAATTACGGCACGCTCGTGTCCTTAAATGCCTGATCAAAGCTAGCTGATGGAGAGACTGTCAGCACAATAATTTCCCCCGCATCAAGATATTTTCGCACTTCGCTTGACCAGCGGAGCAAAAAATGACATTCTTCTGGTGAGAAATGAGAAATCTTCATCTTCTGTTCCTGCCGCCTGTTGATTTTCACACGGAAGGTTTTTGCACAGCCTGGGACTGAATCCTTCTATTTTATCAGGAACACCTGAATCGAATACATTAATGAGTATAGATCCTTACTTCCTTATTTCACAGAGGACAGCTTTGACAAAGCTCTTTTTCTCTCATGCCAAACATCTTGCTGTCTAAACAACACTGGTCCCCAGGTACTATGACACAATCTCTCACACCTACTTTCTCAGTTTAGTCTCAAACGTCAGTGCACCAAACCAATTTTTTTGCAATTATGTGCTGCCTGATAATGACAAATTCAAATATTTCATCTTAGGGAACTCCAGTAACTGTATACATTATTCACAGAGAATTATACTTTAGTAGCACATTTGCATGCAAGTTTTTATATTTTCCCTTGGGCATCTCCATGGTTACCCACTATAGCGTCTCATCAGATGCAAACACACCACAAAGGTTATGAGAAAGATGCCTGCTTAGAAGCGTACTTACATCGGGTGGCGCTGTACGAGATTAAAGATAATTTGGTTCCTTTTAGAAGGAAAAAAACCAATCAGAGGCTTGTCGGTTACATATTGAAGGGCTTTTCAAAAATGCTGCCAGGTCACACCATTTGCAGATCGTTACACCTTCAGATAAAAAACAAACAACATTCCGCACTGTTATTTTCCTTCACTATTTGTCTTAATGATGCGGTCGATACTGACTAAATAATAGTGTCTTCCATAGTTGACAGCTACAGACATAATTGACCAATATGTTTCCAGCAGAAAACATGGTAGCTGCCTTCCGTGCAAGTGACAGAATCCATTAAACATGCCAGTAAATTGTAAAACACACACAGCGAAGGATGAAGCTGTTGTCAGTTATTTGTGATCACATCTGCGAGGGGCGCGTTACCTGGTACACTGAAACACACCCCCATTAACTAATATCCAGTCAGTGTATCGCAGGCAGGTTAACTTGATGTCAGATGTGGCAGGCTATTTTGCCATGTCACAGGTATGCCGTTATTTACACAAGGTTATGGAAAGGCCTGCTAAAACTTTCAGACTGACAATTTATTTTTTTTAAGCAAGCGGTCCAGATGAAGGTGAAAGTTGTGAAAAACCAAAAGATTATACAATAGCTCTGTTACAGTGATGAACAAGAGATCTATATGGACTGATGAATTAAGGTACAGTAAAAAGTTTCTGTAACTGGATACGTGGTTATTGAGGATGGACTGATGGATGGATGGATCAACAATTATATCTAATTTATACTGTAACAGGTCATTACTGGTGAATAAAAACAGCTGCAAAAAATTCTTAAGGTTTTCAAAATGATACTGCTGTGTGTGTGTGTGTGTGTGTGTGTGTGCCATGCAAGTGCTGGTATAACCATCCAGACAGTGACAAGTTTTACTAGTATCTTCTCACGCAGGCGTAAGGCACACAAGCGGTCAAGTTACGTTTGCCAAAAGTCGGCCAGCCAGCAGCAGCAGAATAGAAGTTCAGTAGCAGCCATTGAGGTGCCTTAGTGTTGTAAACAATTTACCAGGGTTCAACGCTGACCTCCTGAAAGGCAGCCCAGAGGATCTGAACACTGGTTGCTTTTACAACTTCATGCTCCTGAGCCAAAGAATGTTTTTTTTTGTATATGTTTCTATTCAAAGGTGGGCTACCGTTGTCTCAGACATGACAATAGGTGGAAACACTATCTTTCATTACATAAAGTATAAATAGTGTAATCTATCAGCGCTGTCAATCAAGATGATTGATTACAGGCTGTCACAGAGGAGAGTGACATATAAGAAAAGTTTTGTTAACAATGCCTATTGCAAGTCTGCCTGCCACAGAGGCGGGTGATTAATGTGTTGTCAGCCTGTAATCCCACACCCCCGGCTAATGAGGCAAGAATTTATCATCTTTACAGAGTGGCAGATGTCAGAAGGAAAGGAATCCAACCGCTGGAAACAATATACTTTTTCTTAGCAAGCCTGACAAGTCTGACAGGGTTTAAAAATCACAAAGAAGCGTTGTGTAAGCACGAGCTTAAATGAGACAACTTTCAGTCGGCATATTCTTTAAATTCAGCAAATCAACAACTATCCCTCGGAGCAGACAAGTAAAAGAAGAAGAAGAAAAAAAATAAAAATAAAATAAAAACCTTCCCTTTAACTTTGAGCTAACATTCCCTTCAGGCCAGGACGTGTCTCAACAACTCCAAGTGGGAAAACAAGAGCAGTAATGCTAGTATACGTATTATTTGTATGCAGATATACACCGAGTTTGTTGCTACACCTTTCTACAGTAGTGTTTTTCTTTTCCAACATCGTCCTAGTAAACAAAGGTTTGACTATTTTATGTGTCAAACCTGCCAATAGGAGAGCGTCCCTCAGTCGCGTGCGCCTCTTAGATTACGCAGCGAGCCTCGGTCTTCTGTGCAGCTGCGGCGCTGGGAGCTCGGCTGCGGACAGTGACACAGAAGCCACGCGAGGTGGGTCTCGATTTAAATGCCGCCTCGTGATCGACCTACTTAAAAACCCAAACCCTGGCAGACGCCTTAGAAACACAGCGAAAAGAGAGCACTTTACAAACAAGCCATCTGTGTTTAATTAAGCTGGCAACATCGCACGGTCTTCAGAGGAAAAGAACGTTTAAACTGCAATTAAAGTGTAAGGAATGATGCTGAGGGATCCACCATCCCTCCCGACAGAATAAAATGTTCAGCCAGCGGTTTGAGTTCTGTAATTGCCAAGAACATCAGTTAATGTGCATCATAATTGAAGTGCAACACCAGTTTGGTAATCATTTGGAAAACTGTTCATACTTTGTCTTTGTTTGTTGCTGCAAAATGGATAAAGGGGCGGGGCTTTGTTTGCCAAACAAGTATAGGGTGTTAGATCATTTCAGTTGTTTTATTGCTTTTTCTTTTATAAATACTGCAACCTTACAAACATTCAGTAAGCAGCCTGGAGCAGTTAGCAGAAGATGTGGAAATTCTAAATAAATGCACTTTTATAGTTGGTGTTTCTGTTACAGGTGTACGCAAGAGCATTGCAGACAGGTTGTGGAAAAAGACAGAAAATGAGAGGGGGGGAAAAAATTTCTCATCTGTTGAGGCCCAAGGCCAACTAGATGTGCAAACTACATGTAATTACAGTAAGTAAGTGTACTGTTGGACCAGGCTGGGAGGGGCAGCAGCTCTCAGCCTGAGGTTCTGCAGCTTTCGCCTGTGCTGAGTACTGCTGAAAAGGCCTCAGACGGTGTTCAAGCCCAGGAACAAGGGAACCGCACAAATTTAAAGCGCTTTGAGGCATGCTGTTGCGAAAGGCGCTATATAAAAATAAATTGAATTGAATTGAATTGAAATTTCCCTCTAAAGTGCGGGTGGGTGGAGGGTAGGAAACATTGTTAGTTTGTTAAGGGGAGACAAGGGATTAATTATTAGTTAATTAATTCAGTTAGTTAATTATTAAATTTGTGTAAACTTAAAATGTTTTTGTCTTTCTCTGCTGAATATTCTCAGTACGTTCAGTCTGAGAACTCCATGACACTGTCCCAAGAGAAAAAAAAAAAAACAGAATCTGTCATTTATAAAGATTTCAGTCAAGTTTAAGTGTCATTTCAGCTTCAAGTTTACAGGTCTTTGAAGCGGTCAGTGCAACCTATTGTAGCACATCATTGTCCAATATACCTGTCGGCCAGTTTGATAAATGTTAATACCTCACAGACCTGCCAGCATTACACGCACTCCCAAACAGTGGAGCAGATTGCGGGGCATTTTCTGTGACGCTGAAAACCCAGTAATCAGTCAAAACTGAAACACACTGACAAGAGCAGCTTTAAATGAGTTGAACGTACATATTCGTCGGTTAGCGGCAGACAGATTATCCCAAAGAAAAAACAGAAAACATCGGCTTGATTAACTAAATATTTAATGGCAATATATCATTCACTTAGTCTGGTTCAAAAATATATACAGGCAGTTAAGCACCCAGAACTTCATGCAAATAGCACAATCCTAGAGCAACAATATATAATAAAAAGGACATTAAAGTTTTACAGCCAGCATGTAACGTCTAATTTCATATGAATAATGTGCACACACTGAGTCGTTGCCTTATTTTTAATTGTTTTTGTGAATGCCGACCTTGGTTTGATCTTTCCCCAGGTGCCAGGCCGATTGCAGAAACTCATCTTCGCTGTTTTCTCTTAACACCTTGGTGCTAGAGGTATGCACCCAACCATGGCCAAGAGGAAATCCAGGAGAAAGTCTGATTCGCTCCTCTCCTATTGCCAAGGCACTGGGCCCCCTGTTCTGAATCTTTTGTTTTTGGTTGCTTCCAAAAACAACGTGCCTTAAAACTCAACAAACACGAACAGTAATTGAGACCGTTTAATGTTTTTTTTTTTTTTTTACACATTTTTGCGATGAAAACAGAGAAGGGGCTGTCGAGTTTTGAAACGTGGCTGGGCTTGTGCCACGCTGTCTATAACGTTTCCGGCGACTCTAGTCTGACATGGACGCCTACAAAGGCACAAGTGGACAAAGGTAAGCGTGTTCTCATGACAGCTTTGTGAGGACACACAGTAACCCCAGTGGGGAAACCCATAGCCTTTGTAGCAGGATGTCCTTATTTTAATTCTACGGCCTCACTATTGACATACAACTGTGGTCCTGGAGGATAGGTGGAACACCGTCGGGTAGCTGAAGCTCACCGCACCTCAGCTGTTATTTACGCAATTAAATCAATTAGTTGTAGGGTTGCGATTTGAGCCTCTTCTCAGAGTGGCGATATAATGAGGAGAAAGCGTGCGGAGGTATAATAAAGGAGGCAGTGAATCATGTGGAAAAGACCCCCCCTAGGACTTCTCTGTGCTGATGCTAATGTTCGTTCGGCAGCTCCGCAGGAGGCCTGGACACGTGGTGTTTTTTATGCCGTTTGTCATGAGTCGCGTTAATTACAGAATACCCATTTGCTTTGAAATCGCCTCTTTTGTTTCCATGTGTGATGAGAAAAGGCATGGCTAGTCCATAGAGTGGCACTTAGGAAATAATTTGTCACTCACTGACTTTAATGCTTTTAAAAAACTATTCTGAGCATCAAAATTAAGCTAATTAAATTCATTACAGCTATTTTAAAAGCTATTGTATCAAAACGTTTGTTTACAATCTGTATTTTTGTACTCTGCGTTACATTTTTGCCGCTGTGGACATCGTGTACACATCATGTACTGCCCTGTCTGTGAGAATACATTGTACATACTATAATATAATGAGATACCTATTGTTTAACACCAGACAATATGTAAGTGAGACAATGTGCCAGGAGGGATTAAACGATCCTCAGAATAACAGATTAAACAGCTCTGTCCTCCTTTCTGAGGTAATATAACCTTTAGAGGCAGACCCTTATCTTGTTAAACAAGGAAGATGCATAACCTCTCCATGATTCTTGAGTGTGTGTGTGTGTGTGTGTGTGTGTGTGTGTGTGTGTGTCCGTGTCCAATGTACCAGTCAGCATCACATTCCTAAACTCCAGTAAAGGATGCAACACAGGGAGAAGCTTTCAAAAATGTGCAACAAGATATGCCCCGGGTGTGTAATTTCATGATAAATGAATGATAAGGCCAATATGTATTTCACCATTTCTCCTTTCTGTTAAAGATACAGGTGTCCGTGTGGGAACAGCACTGTAAAACCACAAAACAAGAACTCTCTGTCTACAGGCAGTACTAACACATTTTATCTGTGGAGCTTATTAAGACTACAATACATCTAACACAAACGAATTGGTCTGGAGTTTGTTTAACAGTAAGGCTGGTTAATGTGGCAATAAATTTGAAAATCGGCATTTGTGGGTAAAACAGTGTTTAGTATTGGTATCAGCCACAAACAGGATTCCCAAATGGCATTTAAGGCCGAACAACTGCAAAACGAAAGAAGCGCTGGTAAATGTTTTCATATAAATGGTGTATTTCAGCAACACGGTATGCAAACATCGTACATCCATGGGACATGATTTCAATCATATTGCATTAGAACGTGTCACGGGAGATTTCCACACATTGTACACCAGCCATAAATCAAAATGCATATGCAGGTGACGTTTACATTACAACGTCCAGCCATATGATCAGCGAAGCTGATATGATATATATACGAATACGTGACTTACACTATAGCTGCACCTCCACCCAGGGAGGGGGAAAAAAAGCTGAATAAAGGACCAGAAAATCAAACTTGTCACAAAACATGCATACTTCACGTTAGCCAATTAGATGTCTAATGCAAGCCAATGAGGAGATATGGAGAACTTGTTCTGAAACATGTACTGCAGGCCGGTTTTAATCAGAGGCTTAATGATGCAGCTATAGCAAAACATTGTAACGTAGTCATACATACAATCATTGCTGCCACTAGAGATTTTGGACCCCATGAAAGATATTATGTTAGATGTTATGCAGCGTTTGTGTTAGTGAGATCCCCTGTCAGTCATGGACCCATGGAATCATTTTAAGTTTCCATCCATGTACAAAAACCCCTGTATACAACAAGCTCGTATCTTACCTTTATAGGTACACAAACGACAGGTAAATAGGTATAAGAGTGTAGTCAGAAGTATTATTGTCATCCAATTTTGCCTCAGGCAGCATCTTGGTATGGAACCCTAATTATAAAAATAATTAAATGTTGTATTAAGGCGGCACGGTGGCGTGGTGGTTAGCACTGTCGCCACGCACCTCCAGGCCTGGGGCTCAATTCCCACCTTGGGTTTG
>JABJVR010000036.1:3254668-3273386 GCA_025773905.1 Chitala chitala | reverse complement strand
TGTGCTCTGGGATGGGCTCCAGGTTTCCCTGTGACCCTCACCAGGAATAAGCGGTTAAGATAATGGATGGATGGATGTTGTATTAATCTACCTCTAAAAGATTATAAGTAGTGTTGACATGTGCTCCATTTTGGTTAAAAGCTGCTGCTCTGCCGCAGTGCGAATCCACAGTGCAGATAAATAAAGTGTTGTTTGCGGAGGCTCTGTTCTCCACAGTAACGTCCACAGGTACCACTAAACTGCTGCAGCTATTCATATAATCACAGCAAAGCACGTATTTGGAAACCGACCGCAGTCCTACAAGGAAATTAAATAAATAGTGAACTTTACAAACAAAACAGCTAACGGGAAAAAAAAAAAACTGAAAGAAGTCCAGCTGGGATGACCATGTTTTTGCTTGTAAATCATGATGACAGATTTGTTTTACTTTGTGGCTGTTTTATATCCTGTGTTGGAGCCCTTGTTTCAGTGAAACAAATGACTTATTTAAACATGCACCGTGATATTTGGTTACACTCGCGGCTCCCACTGTAGAAGCGGATGCTTGCTTTATACCAGGCTGGTACTCAGATGGGATAGTTGCAGTTTCTAAGCAAGTAAACAGTTACTAGGACACGCAGACAGCGCTGAATTCTGTAAATGCACTTAATTGCAATATAAAGAACGATTTCAACCAAGAGGTTCGCAAGTCAGGATTAAGTGTTCTACTACTGCTAATAAAACTGTATTTTGTGGCCTGTAAATTAGATGGCTGACCCATTGTCCACCATTTTCACACATAATTTAGCCAATATAATTCAAGTTTAACTAATTAAATAAGTAAAATTTAATTCATGGAGATTAGGCCTTTTGGAATATCTCCATCTTGCAAAGGGACTTTCTACAAAAAAAGGACAAGAAAAGGTAGTATTAAAGTCAGTAACTACCACTAAACACGCTAAAGTATTTGGGCCATCAACCTTTGACCAAAGAACTGCATTGTGGTCTTCGCACACCCAGCCAGCCCTTCTCGTTTGTGCTAAAGCTATTCTAAAATATAAAAATAAATGAAGTCTGCAGTAAGATGTTTTTCCAGCAGTGGATCCTTAGCTGAAATATTGATCACATTGCTCAGAAAATAACCTTTCCTGCCCCCGAAGACAAATCGTCCTTGTTCTTTCTACACTTGTATTCTTCAAGTTTAATCCCACGGAGCGAAAGCCGAAATGCAGGACTTGTTACTGAGCTAATGCAATGATAAGAAGGATTCCTATCGCCGCAGCTCACGTTTCATCGGATGTTACTCGGTTCTGAAACGGGCCGTAGTGTCAGTAAACGTGATTGAGAAAATACAGAGGAGGAACAAAAGACCGTCTTCTTACCTAACTTACAGTAATAACTTCAAAAACCATGGTGGAAATGAGCACATTAATCATGGCACGTTACATCATTACTAACGATCTTTATTTTCATGTATACGGCACCTTACTGAACAGAAGTATGGCGTTCCCAGTTCTTGTCAGGACATCTGTAGCTCCTGCCAACCAGTGATTGATGAACAGACAACAGTGGTGGTGATGATGATGAAGACAGTTAAGGGAAGAGTGAATACATACCGTGCAGAGCTTACGATGAATGCACCCCTGGCCCACTGTTCGATATTTCTGCCTGTGTCCCAAGAAGATTTGGACATACAGGGCATCAAATATTTCATTAATTATTTGAAGGCCACACCACTGATGTATTTTTGTGGATTACAGTTACCATACCCTTTCCAGTCCATAATACAAGCATGTTGCCATTCAAAATTACTGTTATGACATGAAATGTAAAGCATAAAAGTCTTTTTAAGTCAAATTTTTATTTACATTTCAGTGTGTACAGTATAATTACTAATTCAGGCTGATTTCTGCAAATTATTTGCTTTTCTGTTTGATGTACCAATATTATATATTACAATTAACCCTTCTGTAATTGCAGAATAATTGCAGACTTGAATCTTGTTATACAGGTACTATTTAACAGTTTCTTCAATAAAAAGTTGACTCTACTTTGCATATAGAATGCCACAGCTATGAAAGATTTTCAGTGTCTGCCTGTTGACGTGTACTTTATTCTGTAACATAACTGGACTAACTGTCAAACGACTCTGTGATACCCAGTGGAAGCATGAAACGCCGACAGACAAAATTCAATGTACTTCTTATTCATCCACATAGTCCACAAACCTCAGTCCTACAGAGCATTAGTGAAACTGTCGGAAAGAGGGCTGCGGAGCTGCGGTTTACCTCCCCGCTGCCAGATTGTGACGCGCGGAGATTTCCAGCGGAAGGACAGCATCCGATTCCCACAGCACGCTCAGAGGCCCTCGCTGCTTTCACGCCACATCTCATCTGTGGCGTCCTGATTGCATTCTGGCCCAAAAGCCCAGTATTGGCTATAGCATTTAAAGTCATGACTTTAATTAGTATTAAAATCCATAGTAGGCCAGTTTCCCTACCTTTACAGGGTGTAGAAGTTGATTATTACTAACAACAACAATATAAAAAAGCATGGAAATATAAAAACAATTTACATTACCTGTATAAGTTAAATTAGCATTGAAAAACACAATAGGCTACATCACATGCAATGCAGTTTCAATCAGTTTTTGGTTACTTCAAAAAAGTAAAATTTTAAAACTCCAGTTATCCGTCTTAATTTTACGCCACTCTAAAAACAGTTCTTGAATTGCTGACCCTGTAGTCTTTGTGCCTAAAAAACGAAACGTTCAAAAGCAAATCAAATGGCAAAATCAGTTGTATAAACCGCATTATTCCAAAAGCTATCAGTCATCGCGTGCAGAGAAGAATGAATCGAAACAAATATAACAAATCACAAGCGGGCTTTGAACAAACACGCGACTGCGTGCCACCCAACAGGCAAGGGAGCCTCATACGATTCGGGCCTAATTAAGCAATTGTGACTGTCTTGTACGTGAGCTGTCATGCCGATGTGAAGTACTGTCAATCTGAACAACGCCACGGCGACTGGACAGGCACTGTCTACTTTGATCTGGGCTTATGCATATGAAATGAGGTCAGAATCTGGTCATTAAAAAGAAACTCCTTTATGTGGCAATCAAGCCATGCAAAAGCATTTCTTCAAAGGGACTTATATTGGGGATTTCTAAGCGATTTTGACAATAAGGCATGTATAAACAATGGAGTACAAGGAGGACTAGGAGGCAGCCGCGATAATGAGCACTGCTCCACGCGGTAGTCATTACACATCTAAATTACTGAGGCGAGTAAGGAGTTAGAGGTTATGGAGATCATTTCATTTAACAAAAAATGGAAACGAAAGGGGAAAAGGAGTTAAGATCAAAAGAGCACTTGAACCTTTAAACTATAATTAAACTGCATGAAAGATTTATTTTATAAAAATAATCTGATATGATGAAATGTGATTTCATTAAAATCTCAGGGCAGTACAGTTTATTCTCAGTTTTTGTGAGTGGTTGTCATGGTACTGTAAGTCCATGAGTAAGGTTTTTTTTTAAATTGAAATTCTGTATAGCATTACAAATATAAATGTGGGTGCGCATGCCCTTCAACTTTTTTTTTATATTGGTCTTAAATAGTGTCAGACTTAGCTGTCCAGAACGTCTCCATGCCAACCAGGAAGCCGGCGGTAGTTGACGTGTCTTTCTCCATTCAATGTCCCTGTCAATCCACTTACTTCACACTGTGAATCACACCAAGTCATGTCTCCAGTCCCGACAGGAGATACGATTCAGCCGGCTGTACTGGTACCCAGTAAGCTTTCGCTACCAGTGAAGGAGACGGAGGACTCTAGTAGCAATTCACATTTTTTACACTGTTCAAAAATAACAAACAGATTCATGGGAAAACGTCCTTAACTAGAACTAAATTTACAACGATTGCACACAGAGGCAAATTATATGCACACAGGAAACTGCTTAAGCATTTGCTGCACACCATCAAATACGTGACAAAAGCTTTATGTGGTCAGCAAAACCGGTCTCCTTGTTGACCAGTACATTCATATATCAATGTGAAGTATACCGGACAGGTATTTAACCTGAGCTTTTCTGACTCAAATTTCGTAAGCTGAACTATCCACCTGAATAAAAAAAAGATTTACGGCACGTAGTGATTGGTCATTGGAAAAGTTGCAGCTACGTTTCGTGTAGAAAAACTTGGCTACGATTAGAAATTGTGACATAGCTTTTGCATAGTTTCGTTTGTTTTTGTTTCTGCAGAATTTAGTAATACTGATAAAGGTCCAAAATGTCGTTCTTAATGTCCATATGGTTGTTTTCTTTTCTTCTAAACATTTCAGTCCGGCATTTTTTATAACCTCTGCTTGACAAAAATATTTCAAAAATTCTTTTAGGTACTACAATAATTCCACTAGTTTCTACTGCACCACTTAGCTGTTGTTATAGCGCAGAGTCAAAAATGAGTCCCGAGATGATATAGCAGATCCTGCAATAAAATTGACATACTTCTTAAATTCTAGTGATTCAAACAAACATTCCAGGAATTACATGCCTAAATTCCTGCTCAGTGCATTCATTGTATTGTGTGTCAAAGTGCAACATATGCCATTAACATGGACTCCCAGAACCCCCCAACCACCGTTGTTGCGGCAACCACAAAGCCCACTACATCTCCAAACCCAACATGTCAGACTAAATTAAGAAATCAATAACCCTAAAACGTTTGAAACATAAACAATTTAAACGTTTACAGATTGTCTACATTTGCCTAAATAAGGGACACTGTAGACAGGAGTTATTAAGAAAGAACAGTAATACTGGGCTGGCGATGAGTCAGGTGCACTAGTGTGTAGACACAACGATCGGTAAGTGTGTCCATGTCATACACTCTGCTTCTCCTTTTGTTGCACTACGGCTTCTACTTTAAGATGTAACTTCTGCATAGAAAACCTTCTCTGCAATTGCAGAAGGCAGGGCAGAACACTGAAAAACTGAAAGTCCATATAACAAGACAGGGCCACATTTTACATCAACTCAAACATGTTCAGCACATTCAAAGCCTTCATGTTAACTATGTAATGAAATACACTGGCAAATGCAACATTAAATCATAGAAGAAAATAAGAGTAAAAGCTGACTTTTGTGATGTACTTCACAAAATAATGAAAAAAGCAGTGGAGGTGGCCTAGTGGGTGCTGCCATTTTGGTCTACACCTCCCAGGTCTCAGGTTCAAGTTTGACCCATGACCCCAGTTAATGTGTAGAGTTTGCATATTCTTCCAGTGTTTGAGTGGATTTATCCTCAGTACACAAACTCCCACAGCCCAAAGCAATGTGATGCAGTTGGTTGAGTGGCAACCCAAAACTGGTCCTCTGTGTCCCGTGTTTGGAGGACCAGGCTCCAAAGTACAAAGATCTAACTAAAGCAGAGAAAAACATTTTCCAACACAAGTTTTGAGTCAATCGCTCAGCTTGTGCTGTGAGTTGGAAGCACAGTTTGTATGTACAGCAAAGTCCCACAAACAACTTTCAGCTTATGCATTCTAGGGTCTTGTGTCTATTCTTGAAAAAAAAAATCACATTTAGCAACACTGAGGGATATAAAGTGGCCAACATGTCGTAATTGCAAAGGCAACATCTTTACCCCACATAACCAAATGCTATTAAGACTTCTTATAATCAATCAGTAGGAGGAAAAAAATAATAATAAAAAAAAATAACATTCATTTTAAGAGTAAGCTGAAATTCAACTGCCAACCTGTCATTTCAGAATCACTGATGTCTTTTTAAGCTTTCAGGCATACTCTGTATTTCATTCTAAAGGCAAAAAAAAAATGTCATAAGATACACAGCGGTGATGACAACAAATTCTTTCAGAGGAAGGGAAAAATTGAGGGAACCAGCATGTCAAGATAGAAATTCAAAGAACCAGAGACAACGGCAAAGTGGAGGGTGAGAACTGATGTGTGTATAGGCGACGACAGCAGCCCAAAGAGAAACTCAACGGATTCTTCACGAGACAGAGAGCGACGGGTTGATGGTGAGGGTGATGAAGAAAGATGATGAGCGTGATGAAGACAGATAGCAACCGTTGCAGATTCCAGTGTTGATGGATCCTAACGAAACAAGCCATGCTCTACACGTCAATAAATAATGTATATGTTTTTGTCTTTTTTTTTTTTTTTTTTTGGAGTTTCCTAAATATTGCTTTTAGCAGCTAGAAATAACATAAATATGTGATTTACAATCATGATCGTGATGCAGAGGAAAAATGAAACTGTGCTGTTGAGAGTTGAGTTTTCTAATTAGTGTTTATACATGTTCTTCTATAACATTGTTAATGCTTCTGTTGGTAAATAATGAGCATCTGAGAAACCTGCCCACCCACACATGCACACACGCACAGTATATAGACGGTGTACCATATGGGATATATTCTGACATATGCTACTACTTTTCTGATGGTTTATTCCCAAATCATTTGTCAATAAAGAAGCACCAGAAAAATGGGTGACACTATATTACAAATTAAGCCTAGTTTATACATTCTTACCTATTTTGCTGGTAAACAGTTAGTTCATCTGCTCTAAAATTTTAAAAATGCACCAAACACACTTTTACTAATTGCACTGCCGCTATGAAGGACAGCTTTAATAGATAACGAGAGGTTGTCTGATGACCCTGAATGACAAAGCTCTGTTACTCTTCAGAGAACATTGTCAATCAGTCATTACAATCAATCAACACGTCAGTATAAAGAAAAAAGACGCTGATGTATTTAGCGTGTCAACAGGTAACATCAAAAGAAATAGCTCAGTACTGCCAGAGAGTGGACTACTCATATTATACACAACCTTTAAATGTGGTAACGCGCTTTAAAGTTGTAATGGAATATTTCAAATTTAAACAATCAGCAGGAAAACATGTACTTACATATATTTGCTGGATCTTTAGTACTACTTGTTATATTTGTTCAAATTAAAAAATTATACTGAGTTTGGCAGATAATATGCCCGTAGAAACCCTGAACACGCACGTCACAAATGTAAACATTTGAATGTCAGGTGGCAAACATCTAAACCGTTTCAAAAACAAAAATCACATTTTTGGATTAGCACAGCTCAGGCGATGCTATCTGCATGCCTATTGCCGTTTGTGTAGAACGCTTCTTTCTTTATTCAGCTATCTTAATTAAAACAAACCAAATGACAAATTTCCCTTAAAATCTCCCTCTGCAAGATTTATTCTGCAAGAAACTCCCGAGCCCAAGCACTGGTTTCTGAAGGCTCTCTAGCTATAACCTACAGGAGGCTTAACCTTGTCAGATACAAAATGCATTAAACTAAACCAACAGTCATGCTCAGATTGATGTATTACTATGTGACACATTATAAATATTACATCTCCGAGCCAAAGACACTGCCAATCATGAAAGAACGTCTTTAGTCAGCACTAAATGAACCATGAGATTTTGCAGAAAAATGGCTCCTTTAAGGTAGCGCTGTGTAGTAAATGATTAATACAGCGCATATTGCTGGAAAATGTGCTTAAAGGCAAAAAGGTCAAATGAACCCATATACTTCCTTCTTAATATGTTTCCTGACAAGTCGTAGTCGGGGGGCATAATAGCGTCGAGCAGCCCCCTATTATTGTCCAAAAGCACAATTAATGCGGGGCGCATTTCAGAGCAGCGCACAATTTGCGGTAACGACAGTCGGGACGTGAAATCAATTATTGGATGATTACAGCGGAGGATGAAAACAAACACTTTCATATTTTTAAGCAGGCTGTAACTGTCTAACTTAAGACGTTGTCAATATTGTTCGTTCACTAACCGGATTTCGGGCATCGCAGAGAAACGCGCAAATGAATGACAAATTTAACTCCCATAAAGGACGGCGATTCTACTTCCAGGACGTTCAATGTATTATTCGCGAATATTCAGTCCTGAATCCTCTGCAGAGTGCAATAAGTAAATGCATAGTAAAGTTTTTAAGTGCCTTTATGGCTGGAAGTCATTCCCGTACTGTACCGGATCATTTGATGCAATGTACTTTATATAATAAAGTCTTTATTATTTGACAGCATATTGTAACTATTGTAAGGAAGGAGTCACTTTAAGTAAAGTTCCAGGCGGGTTTTGAACTGCTTGTGTGAAGAGGTTAGGGGTCGGGGGAGTCGATTCTGCTAATTGAAATATTGTTTGTTGTGCAATGACCACTAGTACAAAAGTGCACTTCTTATTACCTACAATCAAATTTACTATGGTTTTCAAAGACTTGTCTAAATTATTGTAATCCAGCCGACTGGGACTAAATTTAAGTTACAGATTTTGGCGTGCTCTGAAAGAAGGCAGCTGTTTTTTCCCTTGTTTTTTCCTCCCCCCTTCATTTCCTAGGAGGCTTGGTGCAGAACATTAAAACATTGACAAAATGATGGATGCCCTGTGGTAAAAATGGTTAGCGATTGCTGGATCCGTGAAACTTTTCCAACGCGGAGACAAACGGCTACTTCACGGAGCCATTCATCGGTAATACATTCACCTCGTTAGAGAAAGAGAAGCAAAGTGTCCAATCATAACGCCGCTCATGCGGCGGTGCTGATGCAGCGCTTCGGCGCGGACGCCGCCCTGCCCAAGTGACACGTGCGTAATCACGCCATTAGGTCGGCAGGCCATTTCAGGAAAACTTTTTTTTTTTTTTTTTTACATTAAACTTTAAATCTCGTGAATGTATTTTCTGAATGTTCTTGAAAACTGTTAGTTTTTAGGCTTATTTTGAAAACACTAAATTTTAATATCACAATTAAATTTCTGATGATACGTGCAAATAACAGCTCCCGATGCGTTTATTTGAAAACCTTAAATGATTCACCGTTTTACAGACACATAATGTGACGTGTCTAACAATACAGCAGAAAAAATAAAGCTAAACTACAATATAACACCTTAAATTCATCATTATCAAATTTGAGTATATCTGTTAATGTTGCCAGTTAGGAATTTATTCCTACAGTAATTCCTGCTGATGATTTGCAGAGAATCAGACAAGAACTTTATCTCAGAAAACTTTCGGCACTCGCTAGTTGAAGCTGTACCCTTAATGTAAATACAAGCATCATTTTAACAGCTCTGTTTACCGTGTAAAACCTTGAATTAAATGCAAACTAATTTATGATACGTTTGAGATAATGGTTAAATAAACTTTCACCATTTGAATTAAACTAAAAGCTTGCGTGCGCGCGCGCACACACACACACACACACACACACAAAGAAATATTTTTAAACTCCACTAGAGGTCACCCTGGCACAAAATCTAGGCACGTCACAAACAAAACAAATTTCTTGGTATTATTTATACACACACACACACACACACACACACACACACACACATACACACACACACAAATAGAATCGTTCCCTTTTATTGTTCTAAATTAAAATTACAGCATTTTCAAAGCAAACATTGCTGAAAAAATACAGCGTGATTTTATACATGCATAGGACAGTGTGGTGCACTGCTTTTAAATCGTGCAGGAAAAACAATTTTGTTCATATTTGGTGTTAGGTTGTGGAGGTGGAGTAACCCGGACACCCAGGCATAATGTTTGAGGACACAAGGGAAAATAATCCATCCTTACAACTAGCTAAACATATTCAGTCCTGGCAGTGACCTGTAATGATAAGGCAACAGGAAAAATGATATAGCACTAAATCAGCTCAGACCGCTATGTGCAGAAATAAATACACCGTTCCTTTTCAGAGGCCAAAGCAGTCCAGGGTTCGAGCCCGTCACAAGGGTGAACGACAGGAATTAGCAGCAACGCGTTCGACTGGCAACCAACTGGCATCCTTCACTGTGTGGCAGGATGAGGGATGAGGGTCACTTAGTGACTAGTAGGATCCAAAACAAAAGGTTCCAGCAACGGCGTCCGCTGGATGAATTTGTCAATGTCTCGTGCCTTGAGGCGCCCAGCTTTGCCTGACCCTAACAGCCATTCCCAAGATAAATCCCTCTGTCACCGTTCACCTTCAGTCCCTGGACACAAATTTAACCTGTCATCCATCATTTCAGCACACAGTATTGTACTGCAGAAAATGTAATGGGCATGCTTTAAAATTAGACATATATGAACTGTATGTATATATAAATATTGACAGGCTGTACATGTGTTTACAAGGCCCTCTTCCAAATAATACACATACATATTAATTATTTTTTTAATGCACTGCAAAGCTTTGTCAGGCATCTGTTACTTTCTGTGTAATGACTGAGAACGGCTCCCTTGTGGACTGCAGGGTGTGTATGAAGCTGAACTTGAGGAGGACAGGATGTCGGTATATCATTCCCACAGATGGCATCTGCTGACAGTTGACAAGGACGGCCCTCATTTGCATACAGATCTGCCAGACCAGGCCTCACTTAAAGGAAAAGGGGGCCTGAAGTCTGTACGAAAAGTCCAACAAGTTGCTGGTTCTTTTTTTTTTAATATTCAGTGCTCTTTTACAGTAGAATCTGTGTTTTAACAAGTGGAAAAGCAGCTGTGTGTGTGTGTGTGTGTGTGTGTGTGCTCGCGCTTGTCAAAGGGCCACCTCTCCTTTTGAGCAAACACAGTCGGCCCTCTGGCCCGCGTCATCGTTACAACACGCGCCGCACCCTGAGCCGGGTCGTGCGAACACACGCCGCTGATATCGCGAGGGTCTCCAAACGGTTCGCGGCCCGTTGGCGGAGGGGAGAGCGCTATGGCGAACAAACATTTTAAGGGAAGAAAAACAAAAAGAAATGACAAGTCCTGAAGGAAGACAAAGGAACCGAGGCACTAGGGGGAGTCGCCTGTTGGAACTGCGTTTTCGTTTCGCAAATAATGCAGTGCTCAAATCCCATTGCACCTGTGTCATTTCTATATTTTTGCCATGTAATGTTATTAGTGGCCTGACTTAAATGAAGAGATGGGGGGGTGTGGCACTGGGGGGTTGCTTATTAATTGTTGTTTTCGTGTCAACGTAGCTGTGTGCACTCACTGATTTAATCAGCTAAATTCACAGCCGAGGGAGAGGGACGAAATAATATCCGTCACAAAAGTGCACGCGGCAGGCGCTACGCCGCGCCGCCTCCTCACGCCGAGGTTAGCCGTCTCGCACGCAGCGAAGCGTTCGGGAGAAGCCGCGGCCCGCTCCCCAAAGCGAAAACAACACGTGTAATTCCATGTGGTTTTGTAGCACTCCTTGTTTTTGTTCCCGTCTCCCCGCCGCCCCCACCCCACTTCTTAGCGTAACGGCTGCAGGCCCGAGCTGATAAGAGCGGCTGTCGATAGCGAGGACGTTAATAAGCACACCGGAGCTGAGTGCACAACCCTCCATTTCCCAGAGCTCTAATGATCTGAGGGCTGCCCATTATCTGCCCCATAGGAAGTGTGTCTCAGTTACCTCACTCTCGATCTCACCCCCCTCCTCCAACAAGCATTTTGCTTCTGTCCCCCAAAATCCCATCCTGGTGACAGAACATCACAGTGACCTGAGCTTTTACTGGACTCAAGTGGTAGGAATTAACCCTTTCTTTATTACCATATTCAGAGCCCAGCTCCCTATCACAGCGACTAGTGTAAATTTATTTACTTTTTAACTTCTTTTTTTCCCACTACCCTTCACTAAGCACAGCAAGGAGTATGTGATGCACAAGACAGACACTAATCAGAAACGTAGGACACAATAGGTGTCTGGAACACTTGCTTCTCGCTAAAACAGGCATTTTTAAAGTCTTCATTTGCAGTGGGTGGATTATTATGACATTCTTTATTTAACTAGCCTACCTCGCTCAACAGGATCTACGGCAGCCACATTAACTCACACGCTAATTTCACATTTCTAGCAGGTTCTGCAAACTTAATACAGGTCGTCGACTTACGACCTACACGACTTACGACTGTTCGACTTTACAACCACAACTGTGACCGGTATGTCTGGTGACCGTTGCCGAGCTGGGTGTACGAGCACACGACAGTTTCGCCCAGCTCCCAGCAGCACTAGCAGCTCAGCGAGTAAAGCTCAGTGTAAGCTCACACTCGGTACAGTGCACTTCCTCTGTGTTCGTTTCCTGTGTTCACAACTAAGGGATTATCATAAGGTTTACCTCTACTGAATAAAGTCCTTGCACATTTTGTAGGAATGGACCAAAACATTGAACGACTTGCAAGGATTTAACGGATGGGACATGATGCGTTTCGTCCATATCGCGAAATGTACGAACAGAGAAAGAAACAAACAGTTAAGACACAGCTCACAATGTTTATAAAAAATAGACTTCCCAGAGTGCTGCCCCAGCCGCAATTATTAAACCAATTTTACTATAGTACTGTATGCAGTGTTTGCAATTATTTTGCATTATTAAACTAAATGTACTTTAGTATACTGCACAGCGTTTGACTAAAACCTGACGAACGCAGCCCCAGCTGATGACATCAGCAATTATCATTACTGTACAGTTTAATATATGTGCGGTATTTTTTCTATAACCTGACTTACGACCAGATCGAGTTACGACCGGTCGGTCAAAACCGATAGCTGTCGTAAATCGACGACGACCCGTACATAATGTAAGCCTTAAACATATAAACATCTTAATGATCTTTCAGCAAATGTAACTCTTCATCTAAAGTGAAACACACATTGTTTACATTTTTGGAGTGTACACCTTGGCTCCCCTGGAGATATACATCCTTTGGCTCAAACTCACTTGTGTTTTGGTCGCCATCTGCAATTTCTTTACATTCAAGTTTTAGGCTCTGTGCATGAATCTGCTTCAGTCTCGGTCTGAATGCGCTTCAGTCTCGGTCTGAATGCGCTTCAGTCTCGGTCTGAATGCGCTTCAGTCTCGGTCTGAATGCTCTTACAGTCGTTACAGCAGCGTGTCAGAGCGACTTTAGTTTTATGATTTCATGTTCTGTCATACGTTTGTTTCTTTATTTACGTTCCTGCATTAAACTGTGAAGGCGTTTTTCTAAAAGCATGTTCTAAAGATGACAGCAAGTCAAACAGGAAGCGGACAAACAAAGATGGACGAATCAACAGAGGGACACCGAGACGAGCTGGGCTATGAACTCTTGCTGACAGCACAGAACTACTTTGGAGTTGTTGGTTGAAATGTCAGTCACTTTGGCCGTTACTGTGAACCCATATCAGGTCACATGTCTTCAACCTGTGTCCACAAGGCTCCAACTACATGACTTTTTAAACAAAGAAAAGGCTTTGCTCCTCATATGAGATTTCAAAATCAATACTTGAGACATTTTATAATTTATTATTTTCTGCTATTTACTGAAGTTTGGAGCATTTTTGTGATTCATGTTACTGAATAATCTCTGCCAATAATATGTCTAAACATTGCTTAATTTCAAATGTTTATACAGGCATGTCAAAAAGTTTGAAAGCTAAAATGTAGCCAACAACATTACATTACCTCATCATGTCCATGAATCTATCAAAGCGAACACATCTGTTAAAGCTTGAGATTGCTGTGACTGAACTGGATTTGTCAACTGCTTCTAGGAAGTTAGCAAGATGCAGAGGAACCGCCTGTGAATGTAAATGGTTGCTCCAAAAACACTGCAACAAACATACATTCTGAAAGTTTGTACAGCAACCCGAAGAGGTAATATTTAACCAATAATTTTGCAGTTGGACTGACACCTTGAAAAAAGATATGTTAAAGCAGGTAATCCAGCCCAATAGGTGGTACATTATAGCTAGCAAGTTAAATACCTGTACAATTGATAAAATAATCAAGAATTTGATTATGAAACTATGACTAACTGGCCACTGTGAACTAAAAACATGCATTACAAGTACTGTAGTACAGAGTAAGTCTGAAAAATGGACTGAGAGCACTTCAGAGTTAGCTAGTTAGGTACTAGTTATATTTCTCATATGAAACTCGTAGATGTATAATAATTCCAGTAAACTAGCTGTAGATGTGCGATAATTCCCAGACAGGATCTTCACACAACAGCACGATGTGTCCAAATTAATATGCCCGTAATTTCTGTCACAACCCGCACTCTGTCAATGAAGCCATCTACAATGCATGATTTTAAACTGCACCGGGACATTAGCTTCTTGAATATTTAATTCCATCCTGACACCATGGCGATGAATGATATATGGTCTTCTCTCTTTTTCATATCCTCTGATTCACACAGCTCAGAACGTTGCCATGGCGGATTTATGAAATTTAATGCCCAAAAGAAATGGCATTATGTGACATTAACCGTACATTTACATTTAATCATGCAACCAGCCCCCCAGTCTGTTCCTCAGTATATCAAAGAATTTCACTCTCTCAAAAAAAAAGCATTTCATGTATGAAATCACGTGTATGTTCAGATTTTAATTATATTTACTGCTTGTTTTTCATTTGCTAAACTGACAGAAACAATGCACTTTTGTATTGCCCTTCGTTAAACTACAGTTTACGTTATTCACATTAGTTTGTTAATCTGGCTAAATTATTATATAAATCGGTGTGGGTTCAGAGTTGCAAATGTGGTCCTGCCTCAGCAGAAGGGCCCTAATTCCAGTGTTATGGTCCTATTCCAAGGCAATATATACTTGGAGTGGCAAATTGACATGCTGTTTAGAGAATAAAAGACAAATCGCAGATGAATTAGCCAACCCCCCCAGGACTGATGGGCTTCATATGTGCATAATGGTGCAGCCAACTTCCCATTCAGATTGCCTGCCACTAGAAAAAAATCAATAAACAGCAGAATAAGGCATTATTCTACATAGCGAAATCTAACTTTTTAATACATTTAAATTTAAAAGTGTGTGTGTGTGTGTGTGTGTGTGTAAATATATAAATGAGATCCAGTGTAATGAATCTCATACATTTGGCAAGATTCTATTGTTGAGCTTCAAAGCAGCAACCGGAACATTTAACTAACATTCCAGAAATGTTATACACATTACACATAAAAAAATTGCATGTTCAGCCTGATTCTTTCATAAAGATCATTAAGCTCGCATTCATTATTACCTATGGTGATGAGTGACTGTAAAAACAAGACAGTAAAAGTATTAACTCAAGGTGCGAACCCCTGCTCAAATTTCAAATTAGGTGCTGCCTGCAGTGATAAATGTAAATATGGGAAACACTAATTAATAAGCAGGTAAACAAACAAATGAATGCTGATATTTCTTTAATACACATTAATGAAGCCACAATATTACATATCCCCATATATACTTAAACAGCTTCCTAACATGTTTTTAATAATGAAAACTGTCTGAAGAACCTATTTAGAATATAACTGTTTTGTTGTATTTCTTTAAATAAATAATTCTAGGCATCTGATGCAAACCTAATTTAAAGATGCAATGTCTTGCTTTTCTATAACACTTATAATTATAAACCTTACAATTATGGTATTAAATACTTAACATTATGAATATTTTATTCTTCTCCATTAGCCTAACTTTCATTATGGTGTCACTTCTCATATGTTTATATGTGTAACGTAAGAAACGTAAAAAGACACTTTTAATCTGACTCAGCAATAGTTAGATATTTCACAACCTCAGACTTGTAAACCCGGAGGCAGTAAGTAAGTATTTAAAGGCCTAACAAGTTGTAATGTGTTAATAACTTTCCTTATCCGTATGTTAATTTAATGGCACACGTTTTGGTGCAAACATAATTCTGAGCTAAAGTGGAAAGAATACATAAACTAAATTGGTTTAATTTTGCGTCAACTCTAACAAGCCTTTTTTTGAATTTTGTTTTCACGAAACGTCAAATCGAAAGATCGCAAATACAATTCAATACACAATGTGCATACATTTGTTTAAACTACATATGAAAATACATGGTGAATACATTGTACACAGACATTTTACTGTTGAATTAATGATACACGAGCTACTTATTATATGTGTAAAATGACAGTAAAATGTCTTTGTACTTTGTATATTTTATAATACCAAATGGAATATCCAAAGCAACTGCTGTAAACTGAGAATTATTTTACCTTTTCTTTTTTTAACCTTAGACCTTTAAAAGTGTGTACTTAAGGTCTAACACACGTGCAAACCATTTAATCCCAAAATAATAGCATTCTTCATGCCTTAAAAACAACTACTTATAGTACGGAAATATATATATGTATATATTCTACATACCCCATTAAAGTCACTGTACTGTATTCGTTTGGTAAACGATCGCGTTCGTTCCACAAATACGCACGTCACGTTTAAAACCGGGCCTCGTGGAGCGGTAGCAAAACGTGGCGGAAACAAACAGAGAGCAAGTCGGTATAACAAGAGTGGTCGGAGCAGGAGTGGAACAGGCAGGGAGGAACCGTGGAACATGGGGTGAATTATAGACTGCCTCTCAAGATTCACAACTCTTAGTGGTAGGAGGTTAATATTCTCCCATGTCATTAGGTCTGCTGGTTTCACTGATGGCTCATTGAATCAGGCAGCAAATTATTTCCTCATGCCGCAGAGGACGGCGCGCTTCAAAGGGAAGGGGGCCGAGGTCAAGACGACTCACCGGCTTGATTAATGACTGGGGATCGCCAGAGGTTGCCTGTAGGTAAGAATGTGAGTGAAGCTTCTGACAGCATTGACTTTTTAAGCTGGATTTGACCTGGGACCCAGCAAACTTTGTTTCCAGTGCTGCCTCCGACTGACCTGATGGGCCTTGTCAGGAGCGTCGCCGAACTTGTAGCTGTTCTTATCAAGCGCGGGAGCTGCAAAGCCCTGCTTGATATCCATCTCTTGAAAGGCCAGCTCTTCCCAAGTGGTCACAGCCTCATTTGGGTTCATGCAGGGATCGTTTTAAAACGTATGTTTTTGTGAAAACAAGAAGGTAGCAGGCCAATAGCAAAAAAAAAAAAAAAAAAAAAAAAGTCGTAGGCCAATCAAAAAAGATTATATTTTAAAAATGAAAAATGTACATTGTTACATATATGTACAGTGGGCCTTCTTTTTGCGTCTGTCGTTTTAAAGCATGGCAGAAGAAAATTAGGCACTAAATAATACTTAGAGTAGATGTCACACAGCTGGCAAGTGACACATTTCTGCTGCCAAGCATGCTGAGAAATGTAGTCTGGAAATGATAACTTTAGTAGTATTCATACCTTTCTGTGTGTAGAAGTGCTAAATATAAACAACATTCCACACATAAAAACCCCAGTCCTAGCATGCAAATTTTGAATACATTAATTGCCTATAATTAAAGTGTTCAAACAAATTGCCATTATCTTTAAAAAACATTGGAAGCATACATCTTTGGCAACACAAAAGCTCTAGTGCAGAATTTTTTTTAAATAATTAAACTCAATTTCATTGGTTATCTCAAGATGGACAGGGACTTTGGTCACAGTTTTCTCCTTGCTCATTGGATGCCTTCTGCCTGACCCTTCCGTGACATTCACTCGTTTGCCCTGCGCATCCCTATAGTTTCGTCACGCTACACATAATTTCACCTTTGACCTGTGAAACCCCTGCCCACAAAGAATGCTGTCCTGCTGAATTTATAGGTGACCACATGCTCAACTTTAAGTGGCAGGTTTACAGTCCTGTAATTTGTGACATTACTTAGATTGGCAGGAGACCCGTCAGTGCTAACAGAAATAAGAGTCAACCGCAGCGCAGGGGGGCCTCTTAACTTTGTACCTTCATATATACTTATAATTCACAAAGCAAAAAGTCCAAAAAAAAGTAAACATAAACGTTAAAACGTCCGGAAAAAAAGACTTTCATTAACTATTTCTGACCTGTACCAAAATAACACAGGCACGTTGCATGTGAGTCATAGCACAGCCAGTTCGACTGTTAGCATCAGTCATGACAACAGCACACAAACATGCGGCTGTTTAATTAGCGCAACACCTGCAAAAAGACAGGCATGGAATGCAGTGCCTGTGCGGGAAAACAGAAGGTCGGCATCCTAAGTCGGCTTCCAAATATGAGACCCTGGATAAGGGCCTGTGAGCAGGATGGGGTCGTGTTGAGGTTAATGTCACAGAGCACAACACATGTGTGGCCTTCCACTTCAGCCCTTCCATGTAAGCCTTCCACTGACAGCCATTAATTAAAACGTGTCACCCAAGGAATTTGCACGTTATGCGATCTTGCGTCTTAAAACCAGGACCAACAACAGCCAACTTTCATTTCAGCACTTTGCAACACTAAGTGCTAGTTAAAACGCTTCTCACTAACTCCTGTTGATGAACTGGTATGAAACATTTTATTTTTTAGTTTAAATGAAAGTGTTTTTATATTTGCCACTTTTAATATGAAACAGTTTGCATTAATTTTTTTTTTTCATTTTTGTGCTCTTGGTGAAATTCCAGTGTTTAATTTAACTTTGGAAAATCTGTTAAAGCATTCCACAGAAAACCTACACAACTGTTTTTTTTTTTTATTTTTATAAAAATTTAGTTTTCCTTTAAAATTTTATTTCTTTTTTAAGTGTCTGGAGGTAACCTATTGTTCTAATGTTCTTGTTACATTAAAAAAGCGTTGCTTGAATTAAGTCAGTCAACCTGCCAAAGTTCCAATCATGCATGTATGAATGTCGACCTAATAGCAAATAATGACTAAGCAACTGTCACTTCACAAGAAATGATCGATGGCACTTGACGGATGACCCTGACACTGCCACGGTGGGCTCTCTTCGGGGGGGGGGGGGGGGGGGGGGGGGGGGGGGGGGGGGGGGGGGGGGGGGGGGGG
>JABJVR010000036.1:3224413-3244004 GCA_025773905.1 Chitala chitala | reverse complement strand
GTTATATCAGTTATCAGTCATGATATCTATAGAAAACTTTATAAAAGTGTCTAGATTTCTATAGATTAAAACAAATAGTTTTACTGATAGTTTGACAAGTGCTCGCAACTAAGTGAACAAGCGAAGCTTTTGCAAGCTGTTAACATTCGCAGTACACAGGCAGCCCAAACTGCATTAACTACAGCATGTGAGCATCACGGCGCACAGCAAAGCGATGAAAGTTTCTGTATAACTTCTAATGGGATGCCGAGCCTTGCTTTTAAACTTTATTTTTTATTTTTAATGAAAAGCCAAATAGTACTATGGATGGCCGATCAAATAAGGAGAACCATTAAAGTTTTTGCCAGAGGGGGAGTTGGAGTTACAACTTTTCAGTAGTCAGATGAAAGCTATAATAGTCAGTAGAACTTCAGGTGAAGCTGATGCGATTTGGCGATACGGCACACATCCATCTCTCGGTTAGTCCAAACTCATAACGGCATTGTAAAGGGTTTACATTGAGAACACCGGTCAAATTGTGGGCCACACTGTCTCCCAGGGTTGCAGCACCACATTTCAGTTGACACCGCTTCAGTCAGCGGCCGCAACTAAAACGCAAAATCGCATGACACTGTTTTACTCCCCTTGTATTCATTTTGTAAGAGTTATATATATATGTCAAACTTGTACACATTTAATAAGACGGTTCGTATCCCTGACCTATTGCTATATGTTTGCCAACGAATGACATCAGCAATAGAATTACTCTGGACTACCAAGGTATTTTCAAACAGACGTCCTGAAACAGCAGCTGAAGTGCGGTGTACTTCTAATTACACCCTCCTTCACGGACCTCGGCGTGCTTGCTTCAACCTGAGCCTCTCTGTCGTCAAGGACCAACAGCATTTGGTGTCTCAGACTGCGTGGGGGGGGGGGGCAACGACAAAGGAATTATTTAGTACGTAGTTAGATATGTCATGAATGGGGACACACCGAATAGGCACATTGAACATAAAAAAAACTGAGAGGGCACAAAGAACAAAGATGTCAGGGTGACAAGGACCCCCAGCCAAAAGGACAGGGAGCCACAGCCGCATGGGGGGGGGTCGACACGCAACAGGGACTCAGGTTTCTTTGCTGAAAGGTGTATCATTACATTATACTCAAACACACTTTTACAACACGCATTTACCTTGAGCCAAGCATAGCAGACGCCCGCCATTGTCAATAACAAGCGCACAGCTATTATTACACGGAGCTCGAGAAACTGTCTGCTACGTATCTTGTGTTTGAATGGTCTCAGGCCATCTGCTGATGGACAAAGACTTCAGGAAAATATCCATTAAAACTGGCGTTTGCTGCCATCACTTCTGGCGGTCTTCCAGACTTTCTAAATATTGAATTAGCGGGCAGGAGGGGGGTAAAAATGCACTGATCCTTTGTCCCTTTTTTGCCTGTTGAGTGGCAAAGTAATAGAAAACTGAGAAGATAGCAGAGAGGAAACTATATGAGGGTGAAACTCAGTTTCCATTATTATAATGGACAGGAGTACTGTTCGTGTAAGGTATTGGGTTGTCTGGCAGACGTTCGTGTTTGATACTGCGCGTGTTGCGTCAGGTTTCCCATGGCTGTGACTGGAATCCATTGACACTCAGTACCAGTAATTAACCACAAAAAAGTGCTTACAGAATAAGCAGAACATTAGTTAAGATTTGCAAATCAGTACAGCTTTCCTTTGGCCTGTGGTAAGTCAGACAGACTTATCAGCCATGAGGAATATTTTACAAGAGTAAAACACTGCAGTTGACATGTTTTTTTTGTCTCAGTCATCTGTAGAATCATTATATGAAACAAACCTGAGCTCTGGAAAAAACTGTGCAGAATGGAAGGGTTTTCCAGTGGATATTTGTTCTTTTCCAGAGTAATTCACTGATGTCATACTAGCTTGGGAAGTAAACAATTAGAAGCAGAAACTCGTTACTGTGAAAAGGGAAGCCGTCCACTGAACTGGTGACAGAGCGATCGCAGCTTTCCTCAGATCCCAAACGACAGTACCAAACTTGTCGATTTGAATATTTATCTATTTGATTTTATTTTCATGGCTTATCGATTTATAAAGCCCAGCACATTAGCAATTTCTCTAAGGCAACAAACTCTGTTAAACTGCAGGACTAAATTTATCTAAATTTCACCTCATTTCTTTGGATTCCACTATGACAGTAAACAGACATTTACATTATCATAGCCCTGGAGAGTATGAAAAATCCCAGAAAAAGTGTACTATGAAGCTTTTTCCACCAACGGAATTTAATATTCACAGTGCAAAAGGCATTATTAAAATAAGTATGCAAAAGAAGTTGAATTACTGCAAAATGTACTCAGCATCACAAATATTTAACCTATTTGTTTTGCTGAAAACCCCAAAAACAAATAAGTTACATTTGATAGTGTGGACTATATACTGCCTGTGCGAATTATATGTGCATGTTTGTCCGTGTGTGTGTGCGCCTCTGATGTTATGCTCTCTTGGAGGGCTGTTTTCACTCCTTGAAATGTGATATAATTAAAGGCAACCGCACTGAACACACAGTGTAAATGTAAGGAGTGTAACAGAAGAGAAAAATGCCGCTTCATCCCCTCCTTCCCTCCCTCTCCCGCCGTTCCTTGCCCCGCCCCTCTCCCGCAGCCTCCCCCCTCCCCACGCGGCAGCTTTGTGTCCTGACCTTGCAGTGTATATGCCCCATCCATCTTGGGCTGCTTAGCCATTTTGCGGGATTCATACTGTGTAGATTAACACAATTCATCACCACAATCATCCTCGATTCATCACCCTTTCCAATGAATGTTTTGACATCCAGTTAATTTTCTGCTGATGATTTATCAAATTATAATTACCATGCTCTGAAGGACTCATTTATTATGTTGATACATGATAATGATGCCAAAGTGGATTGAATTTTAAGTAAGTTCTTTGCGATTATAACATATGCATTATTGTGAGTAATGTTATACAATTTGGTTTTTTACAGCCTGGAAACTCATGGGACTCTTAATGTTATAATAATCAATGCAAAAAGTCAGGTTGTTAATTCAATTTTTTTCTGTACAAATTGTTTTGCTAGGGAGCAGAAAGCATGAAGAAGTTCAATTAAATTCAAAGCTCTGATTTAAGATACTCAGTAATTAAAGAACACACTAATTCAATCAAGGTCCCAGTCTCAACTCAAGTGAGTTAGGCTTTTTTCTTAATAGGTTATAGGTTCTTTTGCAAAAGGCTGCCTGTATAGGTACTTCATTAGTCTCCAGCTTAACAATTCACTCCACCTTTCCTCCCATTATCGGGACCGACTGAAAAGTACTGATGCAGCCATCTGTTTTTATTACATAAATGCAAGACAGTTTAATACGTTTTGCACTTTTTAAATTTAACGCAGCTCAGAGGTGCAAACGTTAAAAAGTTAATACAAGACATGTCCTACAAAACAATGGAAAAGAGGAAAAATAATATTTCTAAAACCCTGAGTAGAAGCACTTATTATTAATAAAGAGCGGGAAAACGTACAGAGGTAACGCTGAAAAATGCGTGGCGTGGCGCATGGAGTTTACAGTCGAAAACAAGCAGAAAATGGCATCTCTTAATAATGACAAAAAAAAACATCAGTTTTGTAATCTTAACAGCCATGCTTGTCTAAATTACTTAAAAACTGTAAGCAGGCCTGCAGCAGAAGCACTGCACTGCCACGGTGGCCTGGTTCTTCCTACTGAAAACGGTCAGGACACGCGGTGTGAAACTCGCCGTTCCCACGTCCACCCGTCGGACCAGTAGAACCTACAAAGAAAATGGTTGCAGGTGTGAAAGAGCATTACGAGGCGAGGGTTACAAAGGTCGGTATTGTGTGTGGCTACTTTTAAAATTTTATTTTTTTTTCCGGTCCAACTCCTTTTGCCCTTGAGCTAAAACCTATAAACAGTGCTATCCCTGCATCCTCGCGGCCAATCCGCTCGTAATTGTGAGTCCCTCTCGGACGTCCCAAAAGTGAAAGATGTGTCTGGTAAGTAAGAGAGGTCAAACATGAGCACAGATATATTACATGTACTGCAACCAGATGGAGGCAAGTCATCCATCAGGGAGACTGTCACCGTGGTCTCAAATGCTTTCCATAAAGAGGCTCTCCCTCTCGAACCGGGGGAAGTCTACCAGCTCCCGCTCGTGTTTACAGAAATGGACTCTCAGTTGCACAACTGCGCCCTTGTTTAATCATCTCCACCCGGCTCTGCTCGGCTATTTTTAAACTTTACTTTTATCAATACTCACACAGCAGCTCTGGGAGATATTAAAAACGTAGCGGGCCAGGGGAAGGGCGTTTCTGACACTTGCTCCCTCATTCATCAGCTCCGCTTAGGCCCGTCGGTGACAATGAAAAGATTTCACAATACTGTGCGGCAGAAACTCATTCTCCATCTCATCCATCATGCTCAGGCCAGCAGCCGTTCCACTGACCTAATCTGTAATGTCTCTGTGCCTGCCTGAGACTTCTTAAAGGCAGCCGTCATTAACGTTAGTTACCCAGGCCGCAGCCGACCGCGGGATCGCCACGTTGCCGAGGTATGAAACCGGGATATTTCACCTTCAGGTGCCGGAGATGAAAACGCCCAGGCATTTATAATGTAAACCTTCCTCGAATGACACATAAGACGAAGAAGGGCAGTCGACAAGTCGTGCATTAAGCACATCAGACAAAGCCAGAGGACTATTATACACAAGCAGCAAACAAACCGTTAAGCTTGCTAATGCAAAAAAAGTTTAGTTAAAAATACACCTACAAGTTCATAGAAGATACGCGTGACTATGGCTATTATACATTTTCTTAACCTTGTAATGTAATAATGTAATGTTTTTTAGTAAGTGAAAGCACTTCCTTGTAAGTTTCTTACTGGCTGTGTGTGTGTAGTGTGTGTGTGTGTGTATGCCCGCGCTTGCTCAGGTCACCGTGCCGCTCTGCCTCGTTCTCCCACCCCTCGCTCACATGGCACGAGTTCACGCGATGCTCTGTGAGTGTTAGTTAACACACAGGAGCACACAGCCAGTCAGTGCTCTCTGACCCAGCACTGGCTATTATAGAGAGATAGTCCCTAAACCCCAGAGCTGAACTCGCTGCCAGTTCTCCCTTATCTCTAACAGCCCTGTCTCTGCGCTTATTCGGCCTGTCTAATGTGACCGGTCTCTTCGCTAAACCTCTAATGGAAACTGTTTTTCTCCTCTAGTACTTTCCATTTTGTTCCATTTTGACTAATTGGTGTTTGTGACCTTGTTTCTTCTGTCCAGATCAAATGTACATCTACTGACGTTATCCGCCAATGATGTGTGAGCTGCACCAACTTTAATTTTGTGTGCTACTTTTAAAAAATACCTCTTTATAAACCAGACTTATTTTCAAAGAAATGTGGAGTAAGCCTGTGTATTTCTATTCAATACAAAATTAGTAAAAAACATTTAATGTTTTATTTTCCAGTAACCGTTCAAACAAAACCGTTACGTACGTTCAGCTGAAAGCATGTAAATATACATTGATAGATGAACGTTCCCTGAAAATTGTGTCAAAACACAATTCCGCACAAACACAGCACTGCCACCAAGTTGATGGGATAAAGGTTCGACTGTGTAGCTCTGCATTTTACAGAAGTGCAGCAACCATTAAAGCCACACGTTTCCATGACCTAAATTCAAGCTCTGTGCAGAGTGGCCTTGTTAGGCCAGCGGCTGGAAACTCCATACTTCATGTCCATGTTCTTCGGCAGGCACCGCGAGAGGAAGAGGAGGAAGGGTTGTGACCACGCCTTTGGTGGGTAACCTCCCACGTTCTGCACAACACTCCAATTGTCGTGTCTCCGAGCTTGCCGTGCCCAGCGGATGTGCCAACGCTTTCACTCCGACGGCACGTTATGAACACAAAAACATGCAGCCATCTCTCAGTCACACACAACGCAGATTAATAGAGATATCGTCACCCTACGAATAAACTCAAATGTACTCTCTGGTTTAGCGGGCTAAGCACAGCTGCCCCTTCAGTCACACAGATGTAGGACTTCTTGAATTTCACGCTTCCTAAAATGGAAAAAGGCACCAAAGAAACCTGCTTATAGCTAACACCTGCATACAGAGAAAAGCAGCATTGTGGTGCGTGTATTAAAAACAAGCAAAATTCATGTTTCATTTAAATCCAAAAAGTATATTTTTTTGATTTTTAAAAACGTAAGCAAGTTACGCACCTTAACTGTATTACGGTTAAAATCTGCAAATTTAAATATATATATAAAAAAAACCAGAGTAACACCACTTTCAATTTTCTTTGTTGCAAAAAATTTTTTAAGCGTCTGAAAGGTGCCTTGTGTTCCTCCGACTTTCAGCACAGCAGAATAGCTGAATCACAGTTTTAGAAATGCGGTGAAATGTGAAAATTACACAGGGTTTTAACCTATCAATCTCAGCCTTCAACCCATCACATGTCAGGCTTTGTTTTACCTTCTATTTAACTCTTCTCTGAGGTGCCGCCGGCAGCATGACTGCTTGATTGACAAAAGCCTCGATCCAAGCATTTTAAAGCCTATCAAGAGTAGCAGGCCTTCAGAGCTTTTTTATTATTTGTAAAGAATTGCTACTGAATTAACAAGGCTTCGGAATAGTCATGTAGCTTTTAATTCTGAACAATATGTATTGGCTGAAAACCTTTCATGGGCAAAAGATATAAACAACTACACAGTAGTGCGGAGAATAAGACGGTGTGTGTACATTTACAGAACAGAGGGGATTCGCCGTGTGTTATTTCCCCTCTGTGGCTTAAAAATCCTCAAATTCCACACAGTTCTGTTAACCATCAGCAATTATCTTGCTGTCAGAGCTAAAGGTAACAAATTTCCTCATATCCAGCGAGGCAGTATCATCCGCCGGACACGAACCTCATCTGACGGAAACTAAATCACCGCGGCAGCCAGGAATCCTGACAGACAAATGCGCTGCCTACGAAAATCTGGGCCTATCACTCCAAGCAGAAGAAAAGATGTGGGTCTCCCCATTGACCTTTTCCCCCTCCTCCCTCTCTCTCTCACTCTCTTTCTCTCTGAAAAGAGATTAAATGCCTCAGATTCTGTAAGTGCGATGCATTTCCAAAATATGAGAATTATTAATAGACTTTGCAGAGAGCCACTTAATCTCCCGGCAAGCCGAAGTCATCGCTTTAGCTCGAGTCAGTTTTCGACTTTTAGACGGACAGAACAACTGCACCTATGACCTCTCCTCATTGTGGTCTGTGTCAAAATTTAAGCATGCATATATGAAAAAAAAAAATTAATAGCTGTTTGCGATACCGATCTTACAATTAAAATACACTGCTCGTGCCACGTCGTATTTCAAAAATCCGAACACATATGCATAATGAGAAGTTAGTTAAACAGGATCACCTTGTTTTAGCAGTAATACTGTTCATTTACTCTGTTATACAGGAAAAGTTTGTGAGCAAAGTGAGGGCACCCATACAAACTGGGGTGTAAATGCTTGTTACCCACAGATATTTCTAAGATGTTCAATAAATATAAATGCAAGTAACCGTACTTGGAACTGGCTTTTGTGCATGCTGCCGGTTTTGACATTTCCGAATTGTTAACCTATAAAACCTCTGACTGAGTAATCACTGTAATTAAGAATGTAAAGGACACAGGAAAAACGAGAAACAATGACTGCAACTAATAATGACATGACCTTTTCTCCTTGTCAAACAAATTTAGAGTATAACTCAAAGGAATGGCGCAGCTACTGCGGTTGCTGCTTTTTCATGGCGTACAGTCGGACGGTCGCTATCCGGATCGCACACGGGGACCGGGGGTTTTACATTGATGAAAAATATACGACACATTAGCATAATGTGATTGGTCACCGCCACCTTGTCACTGTGGGAATAATGAAAGGCTAGGTGCGGTATCTGCTAATGGCTTGTCAACGCTCGGCGGCACATCTCGCGAGAGCGCGTCAGGACAAATCTCAGCCACGCACGCTGCAGTCCGGCTTTGAAAATAAGCGAAAGCCATTTTTAAATCGAAAGGTTAAACACGCGGTGTTCATCTTAACATCACATTCTGAAGGAAGGGTTTTAATATATGATTTCACTCTTTCATTAGCTCATCTGCGTACAGATTCCTGTATTAAAAAAGATTTCTCCCCAGAAGCTTCAGGCCACAAAAAAATTGCATAGATAATGATGTTCCAAGCAAGCACGTTTGAACTCAGAATTCCAATAACTGGATTTATACAACGACATTTGAGCACACCCCAATCCATTTAGTGTGCTCAGTTAAAGTCTGTGCAAGTCTTAATGTCCATTACAAGCACATGGTCAAGAATGCATGCATATTCAAGTGTTCTATTCAGAGCGGGTGCACACCTAAAGACATGAGGACACAAAGATATGCACAGGACCAATAATTCAGTCACAGCTGTGGTGAGGATTGTTTATCAGCAATTTGTAGTGAGTCAAAATAAAAGAGCTAATATCTGATCCTTAAAGAACCTCTTTTGTGTCTTAAAACAAAAAAAAGAAGGAATGCTATTAAGTCCCAGAAAATGACGTCATAATGGCAGCGCCACACGCGGAATGGCGGTTTTACAAACGGATGTCATAGGTGCTGCTGCGGCTGCCTCCTGTGTCTTTTTATTCCCTTCCAAGCTCGAGTCTGCGGCGGATCAATAGCCGCGAGGATTGCGCTTCCTCCCCGCGATGCAAGATTTACAATACTCGCAAGAATTTACACTTCGTCTTCTGGGTAACTCATCAGCGCAAGCCAATTACTTAGTCCAGACAAACAACATTAACCAGGGGGGGCCAAGTGTCACTATAATGTCCTTCATCCTGGTGTCGTTCCAGGCACTGCCACCCTAACGGATACTACACTTAAACATCCACTCGGCGAAATACATTTCATTACCTGCACTATGATTTACTTCACACCATCTTGGTGGTATGGACAAAGATAACATGCTGTAAATTATGGGCTGGCCAGCACGGCTCTCTCAGCTCTGGGGGGAACGGGGGGAGGTGATGATGGTGTGGTGGGAAGACGGACTAATCAGCCCTTTCAGAGAAGGCTTGTCCCCCATGTGTAGCTGCTGTCTGCGGCTCTTATTGAACCAGAGGTACCAAGCCATTGTTTCACCACCGCACCTGTCACCTGATGTGCATTTTCACCGCAGAACGTTTAACAATACGCTGGATGACCTAACGCTAAGTTTAGACTCACTTCTCCTGTTGTTAACCTTCCACTTGTGTGTCTACCAGTGAAGATGTTATATATCCTAATAGATAGAGTTCATATTTGGACATGCTATGCGAATGGATAATGTAAAATAAGAAAAATAATTGGGAACTTATTGTATTGAAAGTGTCAATACACACGTTTCCACCCAGTCGTATCTGCTTACTGCAAGATGTCACCTCTGAAATGTGTGCAGTATTTACGTGTAGTATTCTGGTGTCATCCCAGAGATGCAAGGACCCTGATGGGGTTTCAGTCAAAAGGCATGATGAAGCTGTTAAGGTGCTCGTTATGTGACGTGGTAGCTCTTACTTGGTCCACCTAAGGAAACAAACCAGAATTTCAGCCATGTTGCTGCTGGGTCATCCTGTGAGAAACCACGGCCTGCAAAAGGAATGCCCCATGTGTACGCCGGGTATCCCGGCGCTAATATGGACAGGTTTGTACGCACTTCCGAGGCCCCAATTTGTATTCCCCAGCACCCTTCAGTGCATTGTTCTTGAGCACGTCGCTGAAAAGGTACCCATGGGTGGGCTGTGGGAATCCCCCCTCCCATCTGCCCTGTAATTTTCTCTGTCTTCCATCCTATTTCAGTGGCTGATAACTAAGAACATTAGTTTTATGCGACTTGCCAAGCTTAAATGAAAAGAGAGCTAACTTTAATGACACTGCAATTAATCGCCCCAATAGACAGACAGCTAAAAGACAAGATATTGACTTCATTAAGGATAATGTATTATGCCATTAAGTCTGTAGGGTCACCTTGCGCATCATACCAGCACACTAATATATTGGCATTTTCTTCAAATAAGATAAATTCTGATATGTGTGATAAAGCTGATTAGAAAACAGGAGAATCGTGGCGTCTCCATTTGTAGCCGCAGTCTTTGAGGTACTAAGAGGAACCCATTACAGATCATGGCTTATCAAGATTGATTTACAAGCCTTTTAATCATTATTGTTGCACGCTAATCTGTGAATAGATAAGTATCCAGTGAAATTACTTTATGATCAAAGTTGCTGCATTACTACTAGCCTTAATTCCCATAGGTTTACTCTGTCACACAGACAGACCCGCGCACACACACAAACACGCGCGCGCACATACATTCGCATGTCTTCTCTTACAGTTCATATCATACATGTGGCATGAAATGGTGTCAAAACATGGCTCCTTTTTTGTTATTTCACAATAAATTTCTACATATTGCTGTGTATCAATGTGCTCTACTGCTTTACAGTCGAGTCTTTGATGTCAATCTGTGATGATGTATTCATCGTGACATGTTTGAGTGCTCTGCTAAGGACACTACAGGTCAAAATAAATGGAATAAGGTATTAATTGTAAACGCATGACAAGTTATCGTAAGAGGCGTACCGGTCTCTCTTCAACCTTAGGTGCACATTCTCCCCTGGAGCTACATCATCATCACGCTTGCTGTTCCAGGTGTGGACCAAGCCCAGATTTCAGTGCGTGTCTCAACTACCACATGATCCTGCCTTTGATCACTAGCGTTGGGTGCTGCTGAACACGTGCCTCATCCATGATTAGTCAGTCCTCCAATTTGAAAAGAAAATCAGGAACCCACGAGGTGGGCGGGATCTTAAGAACAAATGCAGACCTTCAAGAATGAATGTGATTCCAGAATTAGCTGGCATTTGGAGGGCCGCTCGTTTTAACTCGCGCTCACGACTGCCAAATTAATGCCAGTTTTGTGTCGGAAACACCGGACCTCAACGCGGCCGACGCGAGACCCCATCCACGTAAACCAGCGAGAGCACAAATTAGACGACGGTCACTTTGCCCTTGGCTCTCACAGAGAATCCATACGAGAAGGTGGTCACCTTCCCCCGAGACTCCACACTTAATTAATATCACTTCTGTCCGTATCACCTTCCCTAACCTGTCCCCCCTTCCTCACCGATATTTCATTTAAGGGCGTCCGAGGAGAAGTTCAGGAACCTTTTTCCCGTGCCCTTGGCATTTCTTTTGGGGCTCAGATTATTGACAGTCTCTTCTTCCAGTGGCATCTTCTCTCATTTGTCATGATTATTGCTGAAAATTTTAACTGTCATTTGTGAAGGTATATCAATGGATGTCGACATGGACCCTTTGTCATATTGGCAGCACAAGAACCCTTTCCTCTCTAAATGAGGCCTCTCCTCTCCTCTCCTCCTCTTTTTTTCTATTAAAATGCCTCCTTCCAGACTCCCAAGCCCTTTTGTGAGGTCACTTCATACATCATTTTTCCAATCAGTCTCACATGGCTCTCCTCCAGTCCCTTCAAAAATCTGCCCCATGGTTACATTTTCCGCCTTTTCCATTGTACATTCAGAATTACTATAGTATATTCTATTTGTAAGATCATTAATATTAATAAGCATGTTTTTATTAAACTGTACTATAGAGTGGGGAGAAAAACCTCTAGAATTCCACTGATATGACTCAAAATAAGAATATCATGCTTATATTTTTATTTTTCCTTTTTTTTAATATACTAGATCAAATTATAAATGATGAGTTTTAAAATTCTGCCGGTGCCCAAATATTGTTTCCATGTTTTAAATCTCTGTAGGGTTAGTGATAAGATTCCAAACTCAACCAAGCATTAATACTGAAAATGTGTAATTGAAAAGGAATAAAAAACGAAAAGATGCTGATGAAACATCATGTTAATGAACTTAAAAAAAATCTTTATATTTGTACACGTTACATGTGTCCCCTGTCCAGTGCACATGTTCCCAGACATGTGATGTTTCCAAAGAACATGCTGTAAGTCATGCGCGCGCACACACACACACACCACATCTGATGGCTCGTTACCAATCCTTTGGTGTTTCATAGATGCTGTTAGCATCGTGTGAGAGGCAGCCACAGGTGGGGTTGAAAACACAACTGAAGGACCCATGTTATAACCCATGCACTGCATGGCTAAGTAGCCATGCTATTACTGCGAGATTACACACACCTGTTCCATGCAGTGGGTATGCTGCTGTTCCCCGCTCCATCAAACCCCACTGGGACTCTTCCCAGCTGCTTCACTCCCCGCGTGTTTTTCTGTCCCCCCGCTCACTCAGGGAACACACTGTACACTGAAAACAAAACCCATCGCTCTCCACTATAGGTCTACCATACCATTAATTAAACCACTTGTACCTTTAAAACTACTTGTAACACTACTTTAAAAACATACCTGTGAATTTAAAGTACACAGCGGTTGTTTTTCTTTTTTCCTCTAGTAGAAATCTTTAAGTTAATGTTTACCCTGCAAGATGACATTTTTAAAAACACTAAACATGAGACACAACACTTACACAACTAGTGGTTGGGTGATCTTTAAACAAACGTGTACAAATATTCCCAACCTGCAACACATCAGCAATCCCTCTCTCAGCACAAATAGTCTAAAGGCATTTGACCCCCAGCTTAACTGCAGAAGCTTTCAGAAGGATGTTGGATCAGACACCGGACAGCCTTAGGGGCTCCATTGTACATTTTGTGTAAGTTTAGCTGTCTAGCTATAGCCATATCCAAGTCTCTCACAAGGCCCTTTACCCATAGCTAGGAGAAAAGATGTACTTTGTATTATCTTAGAACCGACCTGTAGTTTCCCCTGTGACACTTCAGCCTATATATGGCTAATAATGTAGCTAAAGGTCGAACCAGAGAGGCATAAATCAATTTCTTTATGAATGATGTTGTATTTATGTTTGGTAAAATGTTAACACAACATCGATGTTAATAACCACAAGAAGAAAATGCATGGAAGCCCAGGTATGGAAGACACGTATAAATATATTGTCCCATCTGCATACCAGCAGCCCAACGCTGACAAATTGGAATGTAGCCCATGTCACCTAGGGTCAGGCCTCTGTGTAACAGAAAGACAAGCTTTACAGAATTTATTCTACCCATTCATGCTAATTCGTCCCAAGGCTTGGCACTATAATTGCAAAACTGTCCCGTTCTGCTGAGTGCTCTTGTTTAATCGCAAGACGCAAAGTCGCATTAAGGTTGCACGTTTTGATGTGTGAGAAATTCTGATTTTGAAACCCTGCTGTGAGTGGAGCAAAAAAAAAAAAAAAAGAAAATGCAAAGCTTCCATTACAACAGTGTACAGCGTCCCTGAAATTCATGAAATGCCCCAGGAATGCCCGGCACGTTTACACGTTGACCAGATGGTTTCACGAGAGGCTATTGTAAAACAGAGCTAGTGCCTGACAGGACGGGCCGCCCCCCCTCCAGACGTCCTCCTCGGTCCTGTGCTTGGCCCCGTACTCAGCACCGCGTCGTCCCGTCTTGCCATCTCTACCTTCTCCTACCATATTCTTTTCCTCTTTCGGCGCGGCTGAGCAGGGCTGACAGGCGGATTCCTTTGCTTTTCAGCGTATTAAAGGCACTTTCCCGCTCTGACAGCCTGTTCTATTCCGCCACCTCATAGCACAAGCTTCACACTTCTGTGGGCAGCCACCGCTTCTTGACAGACCACTGTCACTTCCCATCATCCTCTCTGTGTATCCTTCTCTCTCCCCCTCAGCACGCATCCCCACTTTCCAACCAGTGCAATTATTTTTTTTGACAAGCCATCCATCAGCTTTAACTTTAAAAGCACTTTCCGTTGATATCCATTGTTAAGCCCTTTGCTTTTTATGGAGCTGCATGAGAGAATATGATATCAGACATTCAAACTACCAAACCATGTAAATTTACTTTGTTCTTGGCTATATTTCCAATTTCACGTCCAATTTTTTGGTACATTATGTGTAGTTGTTGTGCCTAATATGATGTTGTCAAATCCCATTAACGTTGGCCGCTTTGCGCGGTTTTTAAAAAACAGGTGCAATTTGCATTCAGCAGCGAAAAAGTGGCGCGAGCCTGAAGTCAGACCGAATCGTATTAAAATTATCTGTGCAATTGTTACGTTTGCGGATGGAGTAATTTGGAGACATTAGCAGAGACACATATGAAAATGTCACCGTGCCAACTAATAACAATGGAAGCAAAAAGGAATATATCTATGGAAGTCAATAAAGCTGCTTTGCTGGTGACATAAATTTGATGATAATCTAAGGAAATGAGTAAGAAGCGATGTCGCGTTTGAGTGGGGGTGTTCTCGTGTGATGAGGCGCGGTGCGCCCGGCGCTTTGCCTTTGGCCCGCGAAACCTCGCCAATGTCCTCAGTAATCGTACAGGCGCGAGCCGATAACTATTCACATTTTACAGGATCGTTCACTCTGTTTTGGTCTTACAGAAGTAAAGCAAAACAAGCGCACGCAGTACTGATACACTTTAATATAATGTGAACATTAGCAACGATCTGTTTTTAAAGTGCGCACGTGTTTCCGCAATGTAAACCTTCAGGCATTTTATATTTCTGTAAATAGAGTCAAACATCACTTCTAGGCTGTTTGTATCTTATTTCTAACCGATTGTTATTCTTTATTTTACATAAAATTGTGATTTTATCAAGAAATATTCAGAATAATTAAAATTTGCAATGTCTGTATGTCAGCATTCTTGCACCATGTTGACCTGATAATAACCGATCACCATCAGGATGTGATGGACCCCAGATCATCAGCAAGGTCATGGTGAGTCTGCATGAAAGAACCCAAAATGACATTGTTTAAAACTTGCCAGCTAGAGTCAGCAGTGCATGATCCAATAAGGATGGAACATCAACTTAAACCTAATAAAATACACTTACACTGTAACCTGAATTAACGTCAAGATGTACACTTGAACCCCTTTATAAACAAAAGAAGAACTACAAAAGGACGTCTGTGGGGTTTAAGTATAGCACCAGCCCCACAAATATTTGGGAACTTTATAGCACATTGCAAATCTTATTTGGTTTCTCGCTATTCAGGATAAATAACAACTACCAAGACGTATGATGATAACTACACACGTACATACCGCAGCATGTACCATACTATAGATAAACACGTACGTGATCTTAAGAAAGAAGACAATCAAAGGAACAACAGCTGTAATTGGAGAATGCCATGTCACATACCATAGATGCCACCTCTCATTGGCTGAGCAGAAGAGCGCCCATAGCGCCCCACTTTTAATCCCCCCCCCCCCTTTAAACTGGAAATTTTCTGGACACGCCGCTGATACAGACACTAACAAACTGCAATACTTCATACGTGAAAAATCCCTCCGCAAAAACCTATTACAATAACAAGCGTGCCATCTGTACATTAAAAAGTGCTAAGAGCCAACATATTTCTCGTTCAACATTTCATTACGGTGAAACTGAAACAAAAGCACAGTGGCCATCTCAATAATACCAACAGCTGCCAAGTGCTCATTTAGCTGAATGGGAAGAAAACTCGGAGCAGATTGCTTTCAAAAAGCAGCTTTCAACAAAAAGGAAACACAATTAACAAGCTAATATCAGCATGTGCCTGGCTAAGTTAATGAATATCAAATTACTCAGAAGTGCGTATAAATCATCATTATCCTGAATTTTAATTGATCTGGCAATTAAACATGACAAATGCTGTATACACTGAAGCTTAGTGTATACAGTGTAATTTATATTTTCAAACAAAAAATCATTTATCTTTTTTTCCACAAATTTATAGTCATTTTCACAATGTGTGTACTTCTAATTAACAAGGACAGATAGGCATTCAAAATCACGTTATTTATTTTTATTTACTTTTTTTAGAAAAGGATGCTTCATTTTATTCACAGCCATGGCTCTAACACTTAATAATACTTGTGGAGTTTTAGTAAGATATGATTCAAACTTTTATTTGCACTTTGAAATGAACACAAACCATGACCAAACAGAAAGCGAAACGACCACCAATCTTAATAAACACAACTAATCAGCTGATTGGCATGCCAAATTTTTAGTTCAAACCCAGCGAGCACCAAATTAGTTCTGATAAGCCTAATTTTCCTTAGTGAGAAAATACTCAATTATTTCATAATCTAGTGACTGTGCCAGTATACAATGTATGTTCAATTTAAGCATACCTGCTCACGCAATTGTATTTATTGCCAAAATATTTCAGCCAAATGACAGCAACCCCCCCCCCCCACACACACACACAGATTCTATAGAAATACATTTTTCCCCACATATGCTGTTCCTTTAACCACAATTTTTAATGCTAATATAGTACTGGGGCATAGCTTTTACATAATTCAGAAAAGAATTATACAATTTAATTGTAATTTTTTGTCCCCAAATATTAATGTAAAATGATTCCTCTTTCCAGGTCTTACAATGAACTTTTAATTAGTTGCCTATTATGATCAGTAAACGCAACCAAAATTTGTACCTCTTACTTCAGAGTTGTAGATTTGATGAATTGTTGCTTTGGGCCTTGACTAAGTCATACCAAGCATTAATTTGGACCAGAACGTTCAGGGGAAAGATAGGTGAGGCACTTAATTTGATACAGAGCCAAAATGGCGCCCGACAGCAGTAACATCCGTCAAGCGTTGCTCCACTGTATTAAGACAATAAATTGTCAGCAGAGTGCCAGCACAGCACGACAGGAACACACGGTGTGTATGAGTGTGCAGCAAAAGCACTTTTCACAAGGGCGGGCCATGAGGCGAAGTCACTCACCGGCCATGACAGGGGGGTTCCAGAAAGCAGGGCGCCTACGTAGCGTATGAGCCTCTGGCAGCAGGATGCGGAGGTTGTGGTACCTGTATAATTGGCACTGGTGCACCTGGAATGCACCGCATTAACCTGCGGTGTGTGGCCAACGCAATGTGGCAGGGGACGGATCTAGAGAAGGAGGATGTCAGGTCCTTTCAGCTACCTGACCGCAATGGAGTCCCAACACCTGAACAAGTCATACAGATCCACTTCAGACACTTTTTTACCTCGTGTCAGTATTGTGCATTACGCTACGTTAAGTATTGTAAATGACTAAATAAGGTAAAGTATCCAGTATAAATAGTAAGAGCAGCTGACATTGTGTCAGTCACACGGGGTTATGTGTAGCTAAACGTGAGCAGTGTCTCCTTTAGTGAGCACCAGACCATAAGAATCGGCCCCTTGACAAAGTAACTGAAAAAGTTCTAATGAGCAAAGTAAGCAGGACTTAGTAAAAACCACGTACACTTTTCAGCAAATACTGAATCGAGACAAATAAAAAAATTTTTTGGAGGCAATGAAGAAATAAACCTGATGATTTCATATAAAGAGTACATTAGTAATTTTTTATAAGATAAAGATTATAAATAGTAACAAAGAACTGAGGCCTAAATAGCTGAAGAAGGTTGTGTTACTGACAGTAGAATGATTGGTATTGTATGGTACTGCTGCTCCCGTGGCCTGGCAGTGCTCCCTCACTATTACATATAGCATATTACAGAAATAAGAAAGTCATTTTGTGACTTGTGACCATAAATAAATGTGCCTGATGGCTCTATGTTTAATCACATGCGGATTAACTGAAAGCACATGCTGCCGTCATTTTGAGAAGAGGTCAGGAAGATCTCTCAACCTATCATTGGGCTTTCAAATCTACACCTCAGAACAGCGTGGGAGCATTTTGGGTCACCGAAATTAACTGGCATCGGTCCTGAGAGGTGACCGAGACCTATCCGTCTCGACCCGGTCCGGCACAGCAAGAATGACAGCTTTGAAAATGCGGTCCGATGTGGAACCCCGCTTTTGCCGCAGGGGAGCGCTGATTAAAATCTCGGTGTGAAAGTTGACAATGAAAGGTGGACGCTGCTTGAGGAACGCTCCTTCGGTGGATTCATTTGTAATGTCGAGATGTACGGAGAACTCCTTCATCCTCCGGACAACGCAGGAGTGACTTACGGCCAGCGAGCGTCCTTGATCGATGGATGGAGTGACAGATGGCGAGAAACCGCTAAGCTGTTTTCGTGCCAGTTTATAACAGATTGTTCTTTTAGCTAGCTGCATTTTTTCCCAATAACAGATTACCTGAACCAAACCCAATCCGTACTTTTCACAATAAGTCAATACAGAAACAACTGACAAATGTCGCCTAAAACCCATCTAAAACTAACAACCAAACAGAGCTAGAATTGTATAGTATTCTAATCACAGTTTTTTTTTCTTTTTTTTTTTTTAAATGGGTGCTGCATCACACCACCGTGAAACCAGCCAATCCTCGCTATCAAAAACAGCCCTTTGAGGCCTCTGTAGGATCCTTACCCGCGTTACCGACAACCAATCGCCGCACTCGCACTGAGTGGAGTCCACCCTAACCGCACTTCCTCCATCAGTAACGTGGGATAATTGTGTTTTACAAAAAAGTAATGAAATTGCACAACAGCGATGTGCTGGCATATGGTTACCAATGACCCAGATGGTTTCTGCATGTCTGGAGACTGACAACTTGACTCCTCTGTCATCAAACTGTAGTAATTAACAATAATCAAGTAGGTGTTAATTAGGCATAATGAAACAGTCTCTACCCAGCCCGAACCTACTATTTGCCATTTACTAGTAATTACAAACACTAAGCGCTCGGTGTAATCTCTGCTCAGCCGATGGCTTGTTTTGTCTACAATTTGGCAGATTTAAACCAGGAAACTCATAATTTGCCAAGCTGTCACGGTCGTTCAAGCCAAACAAAGGGACGCCAGACCCTCAGTGACAATAATTCAGCATGTGTCAAGCCAGAGAAAGGACGGCCACTAATTAATTAAAGTGACCCACAGGCTGGAGTCAAACAAGCGCAACACCTGGACATGTAAATGTAGGGGTAATTAAAGCCATAAATTCACAGTGGAGTTACTCAGACTCAATAACCCTGCACAGATCTGTATGCGGAGGCTGTCGCCTTTCAGCCTGCTCCGCTATGGCCAAGAGAAATTGAATATGCTTTGCCTTGTTAAGTCAACTTCAAAAATGTCGCAAAGAAACCGTGAGCATCTGTCTTTTTAATTAATTTCTACAGGATCACTACCAACTATTTCTACTATCAGTCCGTTATGTAGCAGATGTAAATTGAATTGTGTTTTACATTAGAAGCATATGACGAAGTTTGGGAATGGTCTTTCTGAGGTTGTCACTGCAATTACGCCTTCGTGTCAAGCAGTGGTTTACTGGTGTCTTCACAGATAGGTATACTGTTCCTTCTGTCCAGTGCTGTAGTATTGTCCTTCCTGGTGGGTATATTGTTCCTTCTATCCAGTGGTGTACTGGTGTCTTTGTAGGTGTGTATACTGTTCCTTCTATCCAGTGGTGTACTGCTGTCTTTGTAGGTGTGTGTACTGTTCCTTCTATCCAGTGGTGTACTGCTGTCTTTGTAGGTGTGTATACTGTTCCTTCTATCCAGTGGTGTACTG
>JABJVR010000036.1:3202646-3224313 GCA_025773905.1 Chitala chitala | reverse complement strand
GTCTTTGTAGGTGTGTATACTGTTCCTTCTATCCAGTGGTGTACTGCTGTCTTTGTAGGTGTGTATACTGTTCCTTCAGGATGCAATTACATTAAATACTTGCTACTCCTCTCATTGATACGTATTTATGACTATTTTAGTAGGGTATTTGGTAAATCCGTTTTGTTTAGATGTGGACATACATCATATACTTGCGTTTACACACCACTACACCTCTGGTGCCAAGTGTTAAATGGTTTCTCAAGGGGTTCTGTTGCCAGGAAAAGCTTCAGTTTTTGTTTTAGGTTCTCTGACACTTACCAATGAAGCCAATTTAAGGTATGAAGGTAACGTAATAACAAGCAGAATGATGAAGCATTCATGCAAATTCTTTGTATATTATGCATGTGAGCATAAATGGTATGTCTGTCGGTTCCTAGTTTTTAAACCTCATTTAACATTTGGAACTTCATGTAGAGATAGGATTTACCTAACAACATTTCCTACTTATTTTCTGTATTTTTTTTCTACGTTTTGAATTGTTAACATCTGTATAAAAAAAAAATTTAATTGAAGTTGCAGCACACTTGAATATAATCAATAAAGTAAAAAAAAAAAAAGTAAAACCCTTCACAAATATGTGATCACAAGCAAACTTCTTTCCAGTGATGTAGTTTTTATCAATAAAAACTAAACAAAACACAAACAAATGAAACCAGAGTAATGAAAGTTGATTTTCCTCAGGGAAGAAACTAGCTAAGGCATGAGGATACGGTAGGGTATGAAAGCTGAGTGCTTACGGCTGTCTGTTAAAAACAGCTCTGAACCGATGTCAGCCTGGAATGTACTGGAGGCACAGTGCAGACAACTCATAAAATAAATAAATAAATACAACAAACCCATGTGATTCATTACCAGACAAATATCTTTCCACACAAGGACGTTGACTGCACAACTGCTCTTTACCTGATACCGACAGTGCCACTTCCGTCAAACTGCAAGAATAATTGTTCTCCCCAAGGTACAAACGTGACTTTGTTTGGTTTCCTTCCTCGGTCTGTCACTGTTAAAGTGCTGAGACAGTGTCCCGAAAGCAGGGAAGATTAATGAGATAACTCAATGCATCAACACGCACCGTGCCTTTAGCTATGGCTGTGCGTCTAGGGCCACGGCCATCGTCTTCGCGTTTGGCGGGACGATTTTTTTCAGCGAGTTTGTTGGCATGGAGTTGCTAACCGTCTGTTCTTGGCTAAAAAACTGCAAACGAGTGAAAATCGCTTCCTACCTGTAAAGGACATATATAAATAAAAAAATTTTTTTAATTAGTAAAGGTTTGGTCTGCAGAAAAAATATAAAAGCTGAATTAGGCACGACTGGCCGATGACGGTATCGGCATTTTCGAAATCGACATGCTGCTGTTTCACAGCCATGTTATTCCAAATCGCTAACTTCCCTGATGACTTTGGTTTTCATTGATCAGATAATGATGTTCTGATGGAATGGCTAATGAATGCTGGCTATACGTCAAACATCAGTGCAATGTTTCCAAAACTGCTACAACACCCCGTGTAGAGGAGGCACGTCCAGAGAAGGCTCTGTGCACTTCCTCTACTGTGAGACATTGAAACAAAATGCTTGACAGCTGAATAAGGCAAAATTTGCAGCATGATGTGATGAAAGGCACTATTGCATCACTTGGTGACGCAGTAGAACAAGGTCGTGCTTACAGGTGCGGGGATCCACTTACGGTGAACGGTTTGTAATGTCTGGATCGGAATCTGTAATGGGGAGTCTGACAAGCAAAAAACCCAACATGTACTGATGAACACTGGGTTGAATCAAGCAAAAGCATGTAGCAGCCTCACAAACCACCTAGCATCCCAAGCTAACGAAATTCAGTGACAAGATACTACAAGCAACTCCTAATCAATTCAGTCAAATGCACCGATCTGCAGGATCAACAAGAAGTTTTCTAGTTTGTCAAAATTCCCATGAAATACAAGACAGAGAGAAAATGTCAAAGAGTTAATGATCGTGCCTTATTTTTCAATATGCAAGTGTTTATCCGTGAACACGTCCAAAAAGACTTTGGCAAAGTGAGCTAAATATCTTATGTGAATACTTTTTTTATAACCAGGTATGTGGAGATACACAGTAAGGTAAAAGGGCCAAATGATATAGAATACTTAGATGTTTCCTTGGTTTATTAATAACTAATTTCCCATCCCTTCGCCTAGTTATTCACAATGCTTGCCTTCTTAACGCTCAGTCAGAAAGTTACTTTGACTAGGCCAAGACAGCTCAGTGAAGGTCCGTATATAAATACTTCAAAGTCAGTGACAATGAAAGCTCAAATAGACATTAACTGGCCATGGGACTGTTATCACAACAAAACATTAGCTGCTCAATAATACAGTATCAGTCAGTCATCTTCTATACCGCTTCATCCTGTTGAGGGTTGTGGGGAAGCCTGGAGCCCATCCCAGGACACATAGGGCACAGGGCAGGGGACACGTAAGGCAGAGCGCCAACCCACCACAGGGCGCACACACACCAATCCACATAACCTGCATGTCTTTAGACTGTGGGAGGAAACCGGAGAAACCGGAGGAAACCCACCAAGCACAGGGGAGAACATGCAAACTTGGACCCTGGGCCTGGAGGTGCGAGGCAACAGTGCTATCCACTACACCATCATGCCACTGTTAGTACAGTATCATTTAAATTTAATGTTAATGTGTTGCAGTTTTCTGTGTGTCAACAATGAGGTGCTGACACTTCTGTTATACACACACGCAGAGGTTTACTACATAGGCATGACATCACAAGTGACCAAACAAGCTGCTCATTATGAGCAGAGGGGAAACTCTTGTCACCACATTAATCATCACAGACATGAGCTGTAAAAGGATTGCTTCAGGAAATAAAGACACCACGGTGTCAGCTGTTGAGCCTGATGTGAGTCCATCAGACAAGCGGATGCTTATTGACAGGGCGAGAAAGTGAGAGAGAGAGAGTGAGAGAGACAGAGGGAGGGAGAGAAGGAAGTGGTCTGTCCAGGAGTCAGTCACCTTGGCTCAGTCGCAATGTCACAAAAAGCCATGCCATTTTTCTTATACTACAGAGAGCATTATTTAAAGCCAAACAAACACTAGAGCTCAATGTCACAGAAAGGACATCTACGCTGTCTCTCATCTTAAGTCATCAGCGTCAGGCTTTAAATCGCACCCCCCTCCCCCCTCACCTATCCATCTTCGCCATCGAGTAATGACAACAGGACTGCCTACCCACATGCCGGATTTACTGACGTGAGTCAGGGGTGAGATGCAATTTATTGACATTAGCTGCCAGCTTTATTTTCAAGAAAGTGCACATTGAATTAATTTTAACTGCACCTCTAACGTTAAATATCCTGGAAACATTAAATTTCATGGTAGGTGATGCTTACCACTTTATAGACATATATTAAGTTCCTAAGAAAAACTCGAGGATTTTTTATGGCGGGGTATTAATTTAATAAGCAGCAGTTCGTAACTGTTTCATCTCTTCCATTAATTACAGATGCTTAGTATGGAAGTGTCACGGTCATTATTACATGCCCCAGAAGTCATAGTAATTCAATTTAAATGTTTAAAGACTTTTATGTACTTATTTTAATTCTGTAATCTATGTGGAAAACGAACAGTAACTTAAAATGAAGAAAAATGATTCTGTCTTTTTGATAAAGCACTACGTAAAATACATAGTCTGAAACTATCACATTTGCTAACAATTAACGTGTTCCAGAACGTTCTCACCTTTGCCATACGGAATGGCTACTACTTACAAACACTCAAAAAGTAGTTAACAGCAAAATTAAGTAATTTTCTTTACTGGAATTAGTAAATATTTATTATAATATGAAGCATTTAGCACACCGAAATAAATGACCTCAGATTTCCCCAGCTTTTGAAGCACACCAGATCTTCCCTGAGTGCAATGAGGCAGGACAGACCCATTCAGACAACTCATCTGATTCGTTTTCCATCAGGCATCCTGGAGAAATTTGATCGCGACGGCAGAAACTGCTTGACATGCTTCTTATCCCGATGTTGGATAATGGCTGGGAACACAATAGGCGAATTCAGGAGCGACCAACCTCAGTCAGTCAGAGGATATTTCACACATACTGAGCACACAGCCGGAGTCTTCAAGAGAGGAACGATCCTGTGTATAACTGAGGAAAGAGACATTAAATAACAGGTTTCTTGCCAAACTGACATATAATGCTGTACAATGCAATTTAAGCAAGAAAAATTAAAATAGTCTTTCAGGACTGAACTGAGGTAGTACATGACAGTTTATCCCTGAACATAATAATGCCCCTGCCACAGACATGCAGGCCTTTAGATCCCATGTTAAACTTGACTCACTGAGCTGAGAGCATTTTGAAAATGTATACACATTCTGTGTGTTTTTCCTTTTTCTGTTTGCTACCACACTTGCACCGAATGCCTTCAAACCAACATCAAACATCCTTAAGTTGTGTATTTTAAATATTAAAATCACCATAATCTATTACATTAAACAGATTAAATAAATCACGGTCACAGCTATAAACATATAAATTTTTATCAATAAGTGCTTGCCTTCTTCTCTTCACTAACAGCTGCTATAAAGCCTTGCTTTCTACCAGTAGCTATAAAAGTATGTAAAATAAATTAGAGGAACATAATGAGGGAATCCAACATTCCTCCCATAAATATAACATTAACGACCACAACTAAATGTCTAGAAATCTAATAAATCAATGTTTTAGGTTTGGGGTGCCTTTAATCTGAACATACACACAAGTTTCACATAAAGAGACTTTAGTATGGTTTTTTCATGGCGCCTTCAAAAGAATATCAGTTCAAAACCAAGAGAACGGACTGTTTTCAAAATTCTAATGTTTCTCAGAGGAACAAAGTATACATTTCATTTCTCTTTGGTACAGCTACTAAGGTTGGTTCCAGCGACTTGCCTTCCTGTATCCCACAAACCCCAGCGGTGAGGAATGACTCTAAAAGTCGGACATGTGACATGCTGTTGGTGCCATTCCTATTTGGCTAGCCAACGTAAAGGATATTCCCTTATCCTTAATAGGATACACTCTTTATCGTTGCCAATGGCTACAGCATCATCCAGCTGTGTGGAACATTGGAGTGGAAACTGTCACTAATACACCAACCTGAAAACGAACAGTACATACAATGAATAATGTGTAACTCTTTCAGTAATTCTGCTCGCTCTGTTCGGCCCTGTTCTGTTCCCATTTTCTTGCACTGATTAGTACACTTTTTTGCCAACTGTATAGAAAAAGTTCAGTATAGAAGAAAGGCCATTTTGTCTTTTTGCATATGGGTTTTTGGGTGGGCGGCCTTTATACAGTAAGTACTAGGTACAACATGAGGATTATTCTGTTGAACTAAAGGCCTGAGCCAATAGATCAGGAAGCCAGTCGACCTCTTGCTCTGACTTCAGGGTGTAACGTCACAATTATAATGGTCTTGCTTGCACATGTCAGCTGTGCTACTTATCTTGATTCTACACATATAACATCTGATTAAGGCACAAAGTCAAAATGTATTTAGGGCAAATAATATAAAAATTTGTACATCTTATATATAATGACTCTGTATGCTTGGTACCAATCCCAAAATAGTCTTCAGGCTGGCCTTATCAGCTGACCAAGTTCCAAATGTGAATGGAAGATCACATACCCCCCCCCTCATCTGTTTTGTCACATGACAAAGATCAAACATCATGCAAAGTGCTCCCTCAAGTGGATAAACAAAAGCAGGCTTGTTGAAAATAAAGGGAAACACACACTTGATTTGAAATGAACTATAAACAAACAAGCTCCTGTTTGCCAACTGGAACTAAGATGTAATTACAAGAGCCATCACCCTTTGGATGCCCTCTTAACTTCTCTGTAACTCATCCCATATCTTTGTCGGCAAAGCTGATTAAATATACTTAATTGGTTTTGCAAATGAAGACCAGCTGGGCACCATTTGTAAGTGCAATGCTCATTGGCCCGGAGGCTCACAGCTGGGTTTATATTAAATTCTCATTAAATGAATAAAGAAAATGTTTAAAACGTTACTCTGATAAGATTATAATCATAAGATTAGTATGACATTACGATGACAGTATGTAATGCAAAACATGCTCGTATGTGTCTACAAACTGTAAAGTACAATGCAGGACCACAAATAATACAAGAAAACATGGTGATCTAACGCAACACCAAGTAAAATGTAAACTTTCATATGCATGTGAAAAGCTGCACACTTTCTGGAGCCTAGGTTTTTCATGACCGACCACAGTTTAAACTGAATATTTCTCTATAAACATTTTCTGTTTTGCTTAATGTGCAACTGTTCTTCTTACTTTGGTTATTCTGGAAACTCAGGTCAGTAGAAACTCTGAGATGTGTGACAGGCCTTTTTGAGCAGCTGTTAAGGTGGTCATCAACAGCCCTGCACATCTGACATTGCATACACCACGGCCTGATATGCTATATCTTATTTGTTGATGGATGTATTTTCATTATCAATACGTCACGATGTGAGAAACAGAAAGCACAGTTTATGCAGGTAAATTGGTTTTGCAGGAGATAAAAACTGAACTCGTTTGTTTACCAACATTCAATAGTTATACGTGAGCATGTTCTGTACGTATCGCTATAAGAGTTCGTCAAAGACGACTTAAAATGGGAATAATGGTGCCAGCAACTTGGCAAAATGCCTCGTGCATTGCTTAGGAAAAGTACTCTGGAAACACTAAAAGCCATGACATTCGGCCTTTCAATAAAATCTGATAATTGTGATTGAAAGCACATTTCAAGAACAATGAACATTCTACGCCGACAAAAGGAAGGAACGATGGTTTCGGAAACAACGTGGGGAAAAGGCAGTTCTGTCAGAATGGTTAAAAATGTTCACTATCAGACATTTCTGACCCTCGGTGGCACCGTAGCTATCAGAGCTGCTTCCAGAGGTGGGTTATTTAAGAAACAATTAGGGGCATATACAAAGCAATTTGCAACCAGTCTCAGTCCTTCGGCCCGCCAAACCAAGTGCCTTTCAGGGCTGATTTATAACACTGTCGCCTTCAGAAGGCAACATAATTAATAGGAGCATGGACTTCTAATTTCGGTGACTTCCACAGCAAGTGGATTTCATTTGATTTATGATGGCTGGTAAGTTTGCATTTTATCAGTTCATTCACTCATTATTTATGCTGATGACCAATTTCAATGGGTCGCTATCATCTAACTTGATACTAATCAAAGAGAATTAGGGTTCACTGCATTATTTAGGAGAAGCTGATTTATCTTCTGAACAAGGAGAAAGAGCACGCGGAGCACACTCAAAATAAGTCGATGGCTGAAATGAAGGGCGGTCTGCCATGGGAGAGTCTTCCGTCTTCCTGTGACTCTCGTTAGCAAATTTATGTGTGCATTAAACTCTCGGTATCATGTTCCGACAATAATCCACAGACAATAAAAGTGCAAGACTGGTCAAATTGCGTGATGGAATATACCCTTGTTTCTTTCACACAGCACGATGTTGTTTGCAATACCATGCAAAGACAGGAAGGAAGTGTCACTGCACTACGCAAGACATTAAAATGCCAAGTATTATTACCGTAAACTCCCACAATGGTGCAACAACTGTAGGAATGAGAAATGAAGCAGATTAAAATAACATCTTTAAGTACACCAGCTTCAGCAATTAAAAGGAAATGTTTAAAACTCTCAGTCTAATTTGGGCTTCCAGTGGAATAAGAATATAAATAATTGCCTAATGTCTTATTTTGTCACCATTAAAGGGGGTTAATTTCATACAAACTACATGCAAAGTCATCTGAATTTTATTCAAAGAATTTTTTTTGTATTTTCTTTATTTTTTGGACTTTTTTCCTTATCTTACAGCAGCAGTACAACATTTGACAGAATTTTCCAGACTTAAGTACATATTTAATGGATCACATATCGATATTTACACTTCAACATTCTCGTTTCTGACTTATATAGACAATCTATAGACAGTATAGATTTTATATATAGTAATATTTCAAATGCGTCTCTAATTTTATATGGAAAAACTTGAAAGTGGGAGATTGATTTCATTGCCATTTATAAATCATGATCTTAATGTTTAAACGAAAACCAAAATGTGAACTGAAATCCCTGATGGAAGTCAGATCACTGTTTCTGGTAGTGCACTTAGCAGCACCGTTCAGTTATGCAGTTTCACTGTCCTTATTTGGAAAGGCAGTCACTATACCGATGTACTATACAGTGTGGGATATTGTATCTATGAACTTTAGCCTGATACAAATGAAAGCCATTAAAACACCACTGTGGGGAAATGGCCAGAGTAATACAAAAATGGCCACTGTAACCAATCATTATGCAGAGTGTCTCTAAGTACAATCCCAGCACTTCCTTTCAAACTGCGCAGTGAAATGCGTCTCCGCTCCACTTCGTTCACTCATCTCAGATGGTTCAGCAACTAGAAGGTGGCATCAAGTCCTCATTCTTACATGTGCAATAACTGTGGTCGTGAAACAAAAGCGTGCCAAAGGCCCTCGTTAGACATTCCTTTGAAAGCAACAGGCAACCATAACCCAGTCGCGCCTTCTGCCCAATCACTGATCTTTACAGCCCCAAGCTGCCACCGACGCGCCAGTACATTCAACATAACTGTGTCACCGATAGATTTGAAGATAATGCTGATCGCTCAGAGGATAGCAGGAACTGAAATGAAATTGCTGCACGTATTCCATTTGTTTCGTGTAGTCTTAGCCGGTGCATAATTTATGCTTCTTGTTGGCATTCATGGGCGAAGAAAATAGCGTACGGTTTACTTCAAGGCCGTGAGCCGTACTTCAATGATCTCCTTTCATGAATTTTGAAAATATACAACAATGTGAAAGAAAAAAGTGGGAAAAACACAAAAGCTGCTCCATACCATTCTTAACAGGGATTTAAGAAACCTGCAGAAGAGCAACTCTTTCAAAGATGTCTGTTTCATGTTGTACATTGTAACCTGTCCCTGGCGTCCAATAATATCGTGTTTCACTAATGCAGGAACCACTCCTGACCACAGAACAGTACAGAATCAGCACCCAGTTCAAGACCAGCCAATCCAAAAGATGAGGTCCAGCCAACGGGCTTTTCCATTTACGACTCAAATCAGTCTTGCGGTTCACTGAACCAAGCCAAAGGAAAAAACTGGAACAGAAATCAAGCAAGCAATCTATCCTAAAGCACAAACAGTAAACAAGTCTTTTTCCACCATCATTGATTATATTGGTAAGCACAATCTGTCAATGCTCAAAGTCAACAGCACAAAATATACTTATATATCCCCTGGTAATTTCCAATTTGCAAAACTATTTCTTTAATTGAAATCTTTTTAGCACAGTTTCGAATGCAGAAGTCAAAGTAACAGATTATTTTTGTATAATACATATTGCTGTATAACACTATAACATCAATACAAAACACTGTAAAGTTGATATGTGTAATACTGTCTGACCTACAAAATGGCCTCCATAACATTTCAATAGGCAGGTAGTCAAACATGGAACAATATGATGGAATTCAGTACTTCTTGTACTACACGACTGAAATACAATTTACTGTAAAAGTAAAGTGCAGCCTTAAAGTGTTTGACAGCCACTTCTCATGTGATCACATTCAATTTGTTTCCAGCATTCTAGCACTCATTTGTGCTGCAATATCATTCACTTAGCAGCGAACATGAATTTAAGGGGTCTTGACATGTTTTTTTTATTGATCTGCATAGGCTATATGCATGTAATCCCGTTTGCAGGCAAATTGTGGCACTGGGAAATTCAAGCCGCAGCGGCTTTACTGGGGGAAAATTGCAGCCTCCACAAGGGAGGTGAGGCAAGGTGTGGCTGGATGTAAGAGGGGCAGGCAGTCCATTGAAATTGCAGGAGCTCTATTAAGATTTATAGGCTACAGGACCCTTAAGGACTTTAACATTATTCTTAGCAAACTATTTCAGCAGTGTGTATAAAAGCAGGTGGGTTCGGACTGAGGACTGGGCTTCTGCTGTTTTACTCAGAACCCCTTCTCAAGCTCCCCAGCACCCAAGCGTTTGGTTACTCCACAAACAGCTACTGCGCCGGGTTACTTCACACGCCTGCAGCGCCGCGTCAAGGCGGTTTACCGTCGTTATAATTATCAGTTTTCCCACTTTTTGCTTTGAAGATTTACAACAAGTCGACGTCTTCTACAGTTTACGTGCGCACGAGTCACAGTGATTTACCCGTTTCTGCCTCGGCGCCGTTTCCCCGCTCAATTCCATTTTTATTTGTAGAGTTTATGTTTTGTTTTTGCTTTTATCGTTTTCTCTTAGTTTTGTTTATGTCCATGCTCAGGAAAGCTGAGGTATAAGCCGTCCAAGCACCAGGCTTTGAGGGTAGCTCACGCACAGAGAGATTTACACATGGCTTTAGGCCAGATGTGGAGAAAGTCCCCTCATAACGCATAACTCAGACAACCAGCAGTCCACCTTATTTACCAAATAAAACAAGCAGCAGCAGGAAACCTATGGATTCTTTTGTTTTCAATAAATGAAAGGAATCGAGGCTTCCCTTTTTACAAAGCATCCGGTGTCCCTCACATATTCATATATTAAGCAAATACAAAACAGTCTGTTCAGCAACCCTGTCTTTCCTTCACACACCTTATTTCCTCTTATTAAATGAAAAGAGAGGATCACCTTCAGGTTTTATTAATGACAGGCTCTGGTATGAAAGATGCCTACAAAAATTCCCAGCATCTGTTTGCTCCGCTCGGTCCTCGGCGAGCTACACCTATTCCTCATGCTTAATGATGCTCATCCGCTCGGCAACTTTTACGGACAAATGTGTGTTTAGCCACATTCATCATTCTGAATGAGTAGTCACGCTGAAATATCCACCGGCCTGCTTTAGCTCCTTCTGCTACGCTTTAACAAATGACAGCTCAGTTGCATGTGTGTGCATATGTGTGTGTGTGTGTGTGTGTGTGTGTTTCTTTCATGTATAATAAAAATAGATTTTTTTTGAAAGGCTGTAGTAGATGCTGTTTCAACTACCAGTTGTACCCAAGCATCCATACGCAAAATGAAAAACTCTGGCCTATAATAAGTACGTTTGTTCTTGATTCAAATAAATAAGCTACCATAAACGCTAAAACATTCGAGCCGTTTTGACTCCAAAACAGAAAGCCAAAACCATATCAGGTCTGTGGCAGACATCCAAAGTGTCGGCGATAGACATTATCTGCTCACTGACTTTCACTCTGAGTTTATCTTAACCATTTGGTAAATATGTCCCCCGTGACCAACATAAAAAGGCCCTATATATTTATATATGACCCGAAATGTTTTGCTTAAATAAATATGGCAACTGAAAAATTGTAAGAGTCTGTGGCTCATAAATTAGGCTTCCTTTTGATGTGCAGCTGGTTACATACTTAACACAAGATGAATTACGCAAAAGTTATGGAGGTTAAATAGCACAATATATAATCTTGGCTTCTTTTTAAATATAGAAAATATAACATTTTTCAGACAAAAAAAAAAAAAAAAAACGTGCACCCGTCCAGCTTCAGTAAATGTTCTTCCAGGTAGGAACATTTGATGTGGGGAACATTCTGGTCAGGATATACAATGGATGCTACAAACTTGAGGTTTAGAAAAAAAAAAAAACTGTCAAACCAGCCATGTTTGTCTACTCAAGAAGATCATTAGACCACAGTAAACTGATTTTTAATAACAATTTATGAAATTGTTCATTTTCATAAGCAAAGTGTCATACAAATATAGTGGGGGGGGAAAATCTACTCCAGCAATTATGCAAATAAGATGGGTGACAACCTGAGACAACCTTAATGGCCAGAGGGGGCAAAATTACCCGATTCCATTAGTGAGGAACTCTTCTGGTAATCAGGGAACTGTGGTTCTGCAGGTGGTAACTTACTTAAACAGAAGCTTTTAATGACTTTTAGTCCTGACCACTTTTGTCACCCACACAGTAAAAACTATCAGCTATAATAACCGTCACATAGTGAGCAAATCTGAATCAATAAAGCCACAAAAACGTAACTAGGACCTACAGTTAAACAAAATTAGTAGTCACTGGAATTCTTTTTCTAGGATTAAAAGAAAGTCACTAACTTGACTTGGCACATGCTTTGTGCTGACCAAGGGGTCTAAACGATGCTGGAAATAAAGTGCTCCGACAAATCCTGAATGGCTATTTTGGGGTCTGGAGGACTCAACGACGGAGGATTTAATAGTTGGAACAACTGCTGTTTCGGCAAAAACTAAATTCCGTGAAACTTAATTATACCTCGGCAGACGATGTGTATGTACCAAGACGAGAGCAGCCGTGTCAGAAGTTGTTTATCGCTTTATTTTCATGTTAACAGACACTTACAGCCATCACATTACAAACAATAAAAGTAAAGAATAGCAATAATATTAAACATTAAGTGTACTTCATCACTTTTAATAAATAAAATAAGCTAGCTGTGGCTCATATGTACTGATAACACCCTAAATCTCTCTGTTTGTTTTTTTACACAATTTTTAATTTTTTTTTACAAGTATGGAGATAGTTAATGACACCAGGACGGTGTTATTTAACATGAAGCTGTTGTATAACAATCCACAGCTGTGGCACCTCTGCCGGGCAGAGTGTTGGAGGGCATGGCATTTCTTGGAAGAGAAACCAGACACAGTGTGAATCATAGCTTCCTGCCAAAACTGTTGATAAGCATTAACAGGTACCGCCAACTGTTGCTAAGCAATCTGCTGCCGCCCACCCATGCCCCAGATAAGGTCCCTGATGTCACGGTATTTATTAATTACTGCAAACAATACAACATCTTATTACTGTATAACAAAACAGAAACACTACTCAGTGTGAACTAACCTTGTTTGCTTAATAGTTTTATACATCCATATCACTGAGAACTTTATCAACAATGTATTTAAATCCTTTGGACAAAACATCCTGAACAACCGGTGTGAGCGCTCTGGTTTTCTCGGTATTATGAACACGTAAGTGTAAAATTTGTTACAGATGGCAAAACTACAAGAGGCTCTCCAGAACATCTCACCGCGCGCCGGACGGAAAAACACGATGAGGTTCAGAGTCAAAACTCGCACAGCATCCGTTTACCTCTGCTGCGCGTTTACCGTACATCACGTGCAGGTTTCTCAACGCTTTCCAACGCCGCTGATTACATTCTCAGCTGTACAACAGTGCTGCACAACCTCCTCTGCTAGCAATCCTTTGAGTTGTCAGTCAGAACACCTGTCTTCAGCTGATATGGAAAGGCAGATTGCTCTCTCCTTCTCACATGGACCACATCTGTGCCACCCTAGGAACGATTAATGCACACACAGCATACATCCTCTAGCATGTATGCTGCCAGCTACTTGCATTATATAACTGTGTATGCAGCAGGGTCCATTGAGCAGCACTTGCATTACCGCTCCAGCAGGCCATCCAATAATATTCATCCCTGAAGAATGGTGAGTGAGAGTGGGGACCAGCTGTTTAGCTCTTCTGCAGAACATGAGTAGGTTCTATGTCCACAGTCTCACTGGTGTGGACGGCGAAGTTAGCACAAGGCACGCACGGCAATGTAACCATCCCAGCAGGATGCTCCTCTCTTTGGCTGGCGTGTCCCTGGGTGTGCCTCTGGTTCACCTCAACACGTCCAGGTACCCATCCAACCAACACATCCTCAACACATCCAACTGCCCTGAATCTCTCCCCCTTCTCCCTGTACAGCACATCCCTTTTGGAAGCTGGCCAGTCTGAGGCCTCCGTTGACCTGTTCCTTTGACGTGGCTTGCTCACCGTTTCCCTTTCTTGAAACGCAGGGTCAGCAAGCCAGTCTCATTAACTCACTTAGACAACGAACCCCTGTGAACCCCGTCCTTAGGCCTCAGAGTGGCCGCGGCTCAATTCCCCTAAAACACATCGAGCCGTCCATTTATACAGATGCTCACCAAAGCAAAGGAACTCTACACATTAACTACTGCAGTAGAGTATTACCACATTCATATAAAAAATTAATATCCTTATAACACAAAAGTTTTCCATTTGTATTGCAATAATATTAAGGCCTTGGTCCAACTCATAAGCTTTCTACAGCAATGTAGAGATTAACAGTACATAAGATAGTTATTTATTTGGCAATAAATGCTTTTCTGTTTATACTGCAATTGACATCATTGCTAATACAGCCTTATGTCTTCATTTTACTGCAATGGAAACGCCATATTTTCCAAACTTTTTGAAGCCCTGCAATAATCTGGACATTCTCGGATTTGTTCGTTTGCAAATTTAATGGACCGGTCCGTCCTTGAAGAACATTACTCGCGTTAAAGGGAGTCATCAATCGCAATTACTGTACGCAACTGTACACTGTACACGGACCACTCAGTCTCCACTATTATCTATTACACTTTGCAGGTAACAGATTGTGTTAGCGATGGAGGTATTACACCCTGACATACTTGCACTTTGCAAATGGAATTAATCATATTTCTTGCGCCGCTTAGCACCCGCGTCTAGTAATGGTCTGCGAGGCGCCCCGGACAGGGGTCCCTGCCAAATGATAATAAAAGGGGAAGAACAGGCTGACAAGGTTGGAAATCCTTCATCCTTTCAGATGACTGCCAAACTCCCAGCAGCCCATTTCACTCTTCATAACTTGTGACATTTCATGCGCCGTGAAGTGAAGCACTCTGTAAGTAACACCCTCCTGCTTTCATGGTGCCACGGGCTGGCGAAACGCTTAAGGGAACAATTGAATTCTAAACATATATTTTCCTCAGGTGTAGGTCTAAACAATAGGAATGAGTTATTGCTGTGTTGTAATAATGGGTCATGAATGGCCCATAGATTAATGCTACGCATTACTAGAAACAGAGATAAATAGGGTCACATTGTAACTGTGTTCTGTAGAAAAATTACACCTGCTCCAAATGTTATGAACCTGCAAATGCTATTCTGAAGGTTAAATTGTATATTAGTCTAAAACAAATTGAGACAAAGCAAACTACCGGCTGTAAAACATTTTTTAATGTCCTTGTAGGCAGTGCTGCTATAAGGTGAGATTAAGATGCAATAAACCTTACTGAAATGTAAAAAATGGTCCCTCCAAACATGAAATGAATGGCATAGCTGTATATACTTTCAGAACTTCAAAGGAGAGACATAAATTATTGTGTATAGGTTTTAAAACACGTATTATATTTATGTGTTATGGTTCATGTTTATTGTGTACAAGATGATATATATATATATATATATATATATATAAGCATGACTAGTGAGTGTGTGTGTGCGCGCGTGTGTGTGTTTATAAACGCTTACACTATGACATTATGGGTAAGCACCAATACATAGTGATATTTCTTGCTTCTTTATCTAGATGGACGAGTTCTTTAATGTAAAGAAATGTCAGATTGCATGTTTTTCCACATATCATGACTCATAGTGCAAGAGCCCTTGTTGCTGACATTTTCCTGAATAGCAAAGCACGTGAACTAAAGCGCCCTAATGTTACAAATATCAAGGGGATAATAAAACATCGTTTAGATATCTAATCCCATATTGATTTGTTTCCGTCGCATTTATCAAAACTAATGGTCACACAAAGGAGAAAAAAGGGGAAAAAGCTTCAATAGTTAGACTCAAAGTCTACCGAGTGGCCGATATTGACCTCCTTATTGACTCTTTAGTCTTGAAATCTCTGTAAAAAGTCTGACATTATGTCCAGACATCACAAATGTGTCTAGCGCGAGAAGGTCTCCGGAGGCGCCGCCCCTCGAAATCCCATCTATTTCTAATGTCATGCGCTGCGTAAATATCTTAGTTTTGAGTCAGAAAAGAACGTCCCCAGTATGAAAGTGGCTAAGTAATGCTCTGAATGTCACAATTATGAACAAAGCGAGAAGAAACAGGCCGGTATTTCCGAACTGGTTTGCTGGACGGTGCTCGGCCGTGACCTGAACGCCTGCTAGATTTTAGTCAACTGCACAGCCATTAGCCATACTTTAGCAGTTTAGCTTGATAGCTTAACATCTACAAATGCAATGTGCAGAGAGTGACCGAGCTGTGTTGGTGTCTCGTTTTTTACAGTTATTCAAAATGAAAGCACACATTGCAAACAACAAGGCCTGGAGCTCTGTGATCGGTCCAAGCAGCAGCAGGACATCAACTTATAAAAGATATTTTGTAATGTTTAATAATTCAAGTAAAAATATACTTCAGACACGAAGTTCTAAAAAGCATAAACAAACAGTGCAAAAACCTGCCTCAACAAAGACAAATTCATCACTTTGATTTAGACTTTAAAATTCACACTGAATTAGCTTGTATCCCCTGCAATCCCATCAGGACTCCAAATCAACTCTAATGAGTGTTGCTGTCCCTAAGTAGTGTTACTTTCAGTTTTTTTTACATGCGACCTACCGTGTGCAAATCTGATTCAACAAAACAGTGGCAGTGCTTTGCTTTCCCAAAAAGCCGGCATTAGTGTCTCCGGAGCAAAGTCTCTTTAATGCAAGGTCTGTCCTCATTGACACCAACACTCATGCAAGTACTAGCTCAGTTGTCAATTAAAACTGATTACCCCCCCCCCCCCGAAGGATTTATTAAAATGATCAAAAACAAGTCCACACAGAAGTTATCAATATTGCACGTGAAAGAAAAACATCCATCTCAAAAACCGTGTTTGTGAGGCCGTAACGCACAGAGCGCTAATTAATTCTGCTAAGCGAATTACCTCCGATGTGTTGCCTGCTGTTAAAAGCCCGGTCTGGAAAAATCCAGGACAAGAAAGAGTGAAATTTAAGCGGTATAGGTGGGAACGTTCATTTGCTTGAATGTGCGTATATGAAATGTGAATGATGAATCAGGAAAAACACATTACTTCAATTTTCCTGGGCCCATGTAACGACAAAGTACACAGGCACCAGATCAGTTTAAAGGGAGCCTCAGGGCTACAACAGCTGAACTGCTATGTGAAACATTTATAATTTATGTGTATTTGATGTGGTGGTATATGCAAACTTCAGAAGAATTTTAATGGGCCTAAAACCAAACACGTTTAGTTGGCAGAGCTGTTTGCGTTATTCAGTTTAAAAATATATATACATATATAAGCACACAAACGCACATAGTTGTGTGTGTATGTGTGTTCTTTTAAAAGCCAGGAAAAGAGCTTTTTTCATATCTATAAATTATTTACATTGACATAGTATAGAAATTCAGATGACAAAATAATAATAATAATAATGATTTTCTCCCAGTAAAGCAAAAACAATCGCAACATACGACACAAACACTTGATCAGACACAGATTCATATTTCACAATAAAGTAGGACAATTGTAATCACTGCTTTAGAAAAATAATTACAGAAAAACAATGTTTTGGATGTTCGTTTGTTAGCCCATTACAAATTCTCTCCCTCCGTGATCTAATTTAGGTTTTCGGCCTGGCAGCTCACGAAGAGCAGGCTTATTTGAATCAAGCTCCTGTCACGTCCAATAACAGACAGGGAGCTGGAAGACGGGCTAAGAAACAAAGGCAGGCAGAAAACAAGATGGAGAACAGATAGGAGGCCCAGGAGCTGTCACGATAGGAAGACAAGACATGCTGCAGCCTTGGCCCCTGTCCAGGAAAGCGCAAATAAAGGGTACTCTTGTTCTGCTACACAGCGAAGATGGACAAACAGGCAGGAAACGCAGTCTGCCATGCCTCGCATGCAACACGAGAATCCTCCAGACTTCGGGATGATCGTACTCCTTCTTAGGTTGGAGCGCAGGTGCGAAAGCTTCCGCGGCAGGTATAAACTGCACGGATACCTAAAAAGAAACCTGGTTCCACTATATCGTTCAATACATTAAATAATTTTAGAAACAATTTTATTTATGACATGTATGTGCAGCCCCCAAATGCTGGGGAACGTCAAAGGCGTATTTATCCGTTTGCATAATTTTTTTTGTTATGAAGCCTATTATAGAGCTCGCATCTGTACGAGAAGAGAGAGATATTTGATCAGATATAAAGCTTTTGCACAGTGCACTGGGAGCTGTGTTTATCTGGATATACGCTACACTTTATTGCATCTCTTTTGCAAATATTTCTTACGAAAAAGAAAGAGTGCAGCGAAAACGTGCCGCGTCTGAGCACAGGAATATCTGCGGAGCAAATGAAATCATCGGCTTGTTGCTGATTTGTCTTATTTTACCATCACCAGAGGACAAAACCGCAGGGATGAGGCTCAATTAACGGTAATCACCTTGTTTTGCAACAAGTATTTTGCGAGATTAATCAGGGAACAGAGTTAAATTCTCTCATGAAATGTCTGAGTAGGCCCGAGATCCCAGAATCATTTTGCAGATGTGCATTTTCACAATCCGCTCCCTCTGCTATCTCTGTGGACCGAGCGCACAATGAAGTGGTGGAAAATAAAGGCAAGCTGGTATTCCTGCAACGGGGAAATTAAGAACTGAAAAGCACACACAAAAAAAAATCTTATTCTACATAGACATTAATTTTCATGTACACTGACGACATGTAATTTATCAAAAGTCCAAGTTTATCATTTTCTGCAATATATGTTGCATGTGACTCAAACTTCAGAAGCATTTTTTTTTTTTTGTCTGCAAAGGGGTCGACTGTGATTGGGCCAGGCATAACCAATTTCAAAGCAGACCTGCCAATGAGCATGTATATTCTGCAGATATGTTTTGAATCGTGCTCTGCAGCAAGAAGGCCAGTTAATTTCTTCAACCCCGAGGACCTGTATCGTATTTCCCCCAAGGCTTGCAGAAACATGATCCAAAACAGTTTTTTTTTCCTGCAGTCTAACAGTTGATAAATAACATTAAAATGATGATGAAACCCACACGGCGCAGGCCTGGTCGCGGCTAGATGAGCGATGGCCCCTCCGCAGGGCCTTGGGAAGGAGACGGCCTGTTTGTGTTGCCGGGCACTTAGTGTCTAAACAAAGAGAGGGGCGCAGAACGGGGGCCTGCATCTTCCCTTTAAGAGGCTGAAGGGTCATGTAAACTCACAGGAAAGGGGACGCTTCCAGACCAGGGGAAACAAGGCCTTTTAAAAGTTCAACAGAGCCCACTCAAAGTGGGTCTTTGGCACCACACACCTCCGTAACCCAGCTTGCGCTCCATTGACAGGGCAGTGAAAGACCAGGGAAGAAAGAGCTCTTTATGTGACAACATTCTGTCCAAGAGAGTTCTAGCTTAGCTTGCTTTACTTTAGCTCAGCCTTAGCTCAAAAGTAAACACACTTATAAACACCAATAATGAAAGTAAAATACTCCCCAGCAATGTGTGGTACACTCTGGCTTTTTCCACTTTCTCTCTCCCTCAGTGTACATTTATAATATATTATATAAAAGACAAACAGAAAATACTTTGACTAAATTAGCTTAGTGGTTTGTTAGCCTTAGCATAGTCTCCCCCAGGTTTTTTCTGGTCTAAAATTATATGTTTCGAGCAACCAGGTCAAGTCCAATATAGTTTATGAGTACACAAAGAAATGACTGAAGAGATTTAAATAAAAATTACATCTTGTTTGTTCACTTTAGAAGCCCCTTCCAACAATGTTGATATTTTGCTCTAAAAAAGTGGTGACAAAATGATAATAATGTTTAGTCATGCTTATATCCATACCTTGCTACATATATTCATTTAAAAACTAAAGAAATCAACTTTTTTCTAATTGTGGCCCACACATGGCGCGCTCCGATCCCCCACTCCCCGTTGCCTGTTTGCTGCACGTCCCCCCCAAGAGATGTTCGGCCTCAAAGTTTATCTCCGTCCCTTAATCAGCTCCAGGCTCATTAGCAGACGTCCACGCGACGCGTCACACGCTCTCCCGGTCAGGTGAAGTGCTGACGTTTGTACTTTCCACACAGCCCACTCACACATACCGCACACCTGAGTCACACAAACAGCACGCTTTTTGTGCTCGGGGTAACAGTCCTATGCAGTGTTGGACCTCTGCAGGTACAACTGTCACCTTACACCTTTAGAACTGCACGTCCAGCTCTCTTCCTGGTGTACGTGAGGTTCACCTGAACTCTTTGTGTCTGTTCAGATTTCCTCTGGGTTTTCATCCTTTAGCCCAAAGACATGTGGTTCAGGTAGATTGGTGTCTCTAAATTGCCTCTTAATGTGCGTACCCTATGAGAGACCAGCATCTGTTACCCTAGGAGAGACTCCAGACTGCCTGTGATCCTACACTGGACAAGCAGATCTCAACAATAAATGACTCATGTTGCCTTGGCGATAATGGATGGAACCACCCACTGTGATTAGAACAGAAGCCGAAATTCCAAATTATATATTACTCCTACAAGTACTGTCCTCTATCAAATCGTCACAAAACTAAACAGCATTATTTCTCAGAATATGAACAAGGATACAGCCACTTTTACGTCAAGGACGTTGATGTTTATACCCATCGCATGCTCGGGCGTTTTTATCACTGCACACCACTGGGAATTTGGTATCGACAAACAAATTCACAACCTGTTAGCCTCCAGTTAGCTAAGAGTATCGCTCGAGCTTTCGACGCAAAGACTGTCTGTGGTGTGGAACGCTGGTTCCTAACGTTCCGGTTCGCTTTTAACCGCGAACAGGGCCGATAGTTTTACATGAGGAGGCAGAGTGAATTTACACTGAAAGCCTTGATCAGCTCACAATACAGCAGCAAGACGAACGTGAAGGCTGGAAAATAGCGTGATAATTGCCGACAGCGGCCCTTAAGATAAAGAGAGCGGTATGGAAATAAATGAAGAGAAGGTACCACCGGCTTTTGTTGTAGGACTCCGATAAGCTTCAATCTAGCACATGAAAGAGTCACACAGAAGATGTGGTCATTAATTCAAAATTTTCCACTCAATCACTTTGCCAGATGGAAGGCAAGACAGTGGGCAGTCATAATTTTATGGCTGTGCAATGGGGAATGGTTTGGAAAGATAAAGAACAATAGAAACACCTTTCCAAGGATCGTTTCTGTCAGACAAGCCATGCCCGCACAAGAACCACGGAGGAGAAGAGATGGCAAAAGCTAAGAAAACATGCATTTCACATTTCAGACAATGTGCACACATAATTAGTACAGTTTTTGTTTTAAACTAAATAAATTCATGTATAATAGTGCATGCACAAGACAGATGTGAAATTGCTAAACTGAAATAATTAATTAAGCTTTCTAATACTTTTGTAATAATTAAATATTGCTACATAATAAATGTTTTGAAAACACAAAAAATGTCTGCAAGTGAAAATATAACAAAGCAGCTGTTTCATCAAGGGTACACAGCATGCAGAGGTAATTAGTCTCTCTGGTTCCATAACAATGTATTAGGTTAAATTATTATAGGTAGTGAGAACATCTGCCTCGAATAGCCATGTTCACTGCTGGCTTGGAATTTATAAACAGGTCGTGACACGTACAACAGAGGTCAACAGCTGAGTACGACAACACCATAAAAAGGTTGAAAATGCATTACTTCTAAAGTTTTGCTTAATGAAATGTATGATGGGTAAAATTTTAATAAGGCTGGATATCATCTT
>JABJVR010000036.1:3180985-3200653 GCA_025773905.1 Chitala chitala | reverse complement strand
AGAGAACATGGTGTATGTGATACGATGACACATCACTGATGGACACAGGCAGAGGCCAGAAGAAGACCTATTCATGGTTATTGTGAATTGCAGCCATAACTTTTTCCTGTTTCAAGCACTCTAAAACACAGGCTACATGCACTCACAGCCGTCTGACCAGATAAATGGTGCTCCCATAACAGGACACTTGTTTACACTGCCAAATTTAGCAGAATAACCTTAGCAATCAGAAACTCATTTTCCTGTTAATTACAACTGATTCACCGAGACAGTCAAATTAAACCAAACTGTGACTGTCCTGCATTTCTTATAAACAAAACAATTGTACTGTGAGCATGTGCTTCGAGTCACATAGTCAATACATGTACACGTATCTGAATGTAACTACTTGAAATATATATTTCAAAGCTTGCATGTCATTTTGCAGCTCATTTATCCAACTCAAGGACAAGCAGTGTATTTAAGAAAGGATTCTACCGTGTACCAGTTCTTACCCCAACATGTGCACTCCTCAAACAACCCACCGCATGCAAATTATTTCAAAGGAGCGCTCAACAACGGCTCTAATTTGTCATCCCTGAAACGTAAGAGACTTCCAAGGAGGTTTTTTGATACGCGGCGCTTCCTTTTGTTTGTGCGTGTGGCGCTGTTCCGAGCTGCGCCTCCCCTGTCAGCCAGCCCTGGGCGCTGCGCTGGCGAACACTGTGTGATCCAGAGTTCTTTTCTACGTGCTTTCGGAAAATGGCGCCTCGGTGTGAAAGTCCCAAGGAGCCTCTGTTTTTCTCTTGTACCGCATGGCAAACGGGCCGTATATCACTACTTCCAACTGGCTTGGTGGCTATCTGTGTTATAATGACAGCTCTGATGTTTCCAAATAAAACAGACATTAATATGCATGGGTGGCATGGTGGCATAGTGGTTAGCGTTGATGCCTCATACCTCCAGGCCTAGGGTTAGATTCCTGCCTTGGGTCGGTGTATGTGGAGTTTGCATGCTCTGCCTGTGCTTAGTGGGTGTTCTCCTGTTTCCTCCCACACTCCAAAGACATGCGGGTTAGGTTGATTAGTGTCTCCAAATTGTGTGTGTGTGTGCCCGCCTGCCCTGTGGTGGGTTGGCACCCCACCCTGGGTGTCCCCTGGTCTGCACCCTATGTCTCCTGGGATGGGCTCCAGGCTTCCCAAGATGACTATGTATAGAAGATGATTAATATGCATCATCAAAGACAGGGGTGTGTCTGCTCCAACAGCAATCTTTAAAATAAGGAGAATGGTTACCAGGAGAAACACTAGTCCTGTACTAAAGTAGACCTGCTCACTAAACATTCACATTAATTTCATGGCTTTAACTTTAACTTCAATCATCCACCCCCTGTTAATTCTTTGCAACGACTGAAATTTATTCCTGTAAAGTGCTTTGAGGCAACTTGTTGCAAAGAGAGCTGTATAAAAATAAACTGACTTTAACTGAATACATTAAGACACAGAAAGTGAGGAAGCAGTTTTCTTTTATTATTATTCTTATAAAATTATTGCAGTTTGTCATGTGCTGACATAGCTATAAATTTGTTATAAATGAAATACCTGTGTGTGTGTGTGTGTGTGTGTGTATGTGTGTGTGTGTGTGTGTGTGTGTGTGAGAGAGAGAGAGTGTTGAGGGAAGGGAGTTAAAAAAAAGAGGCTGGTCCACTCGAAGTTGTAAAAAACAGTTAAACTCTTGGCATGTGTTGAATGATGCCCGTTTGGATCAGTACATGAGCAGCACCAGCAGGCCCACACAGAGCCCGTAAAGGAAACAGAACAGGCTTTCAGAACGGTTTAAATATCCTGCTGTAAAAACAGGGTTTGATGCACGTTCACGGCTGCCTGATAGCTTTTATTATTACTGCGATTATTATTATGATTCTGTCCCTTTTCACGATTTTGTAGATCGGGATTTAAAACAACACACAACCCCCCCAACCCCCCCGTCCGCCCGTTCTCTCTTTCAATGTACAAATACAATTTCCTGAACGCGAGAGAAGAGGAAACGGCTCATCCACGCCTGAAAAAAAACGAAAAGAAAGGAATATTGAACTTCTGAAAATTGAAAAGCGTGACATGCCAAGAAAGATTCTTCAACATCATGCCTACTTACTGCAGGAATCTTTTCTCATTTGCTCATGTCTCAGGCAGACACGGGTTTTATCTCAAATCAGTCTGTATTTTGTTTAATTATGCAGCACACTGACAGAAATGTTCTTTCTGATCGCATAAATCACAAGGCTGTGACAAGCAGCTCAATGGAGGCCCAGAGAACAATACAGTGAAAGATATTGACCGCATCTCTCAAGTCCACAAGGTGTATCATTTAGCCAACACTGATAATAAGATGCAGAATTTACAGAGAACTGTCAATAGCCGTGTCAATAGAGGGGCTCTCGGCATCAATCATCCCGCAAATCAATGACATTTTCGGCTATGAATTACAGAAAATGATACCTTTCGAATAAATGGTGGAAGGGAAACAAGACGCTCTTTGGGGAGAAATAAAACAGCTCAATTTTCCCACTCCGAATGTGTCCCTGACTGCTTTGTGCAATGGAAAAGGTCACAGGCCATTACAGGGGAATATCTCTGAAACAAGATGTAGGACATCGCTGAAACATGACAGGCAGGTTGAGCGCAGTGCAAAAAAAAAAAAAAAAAAAAAAAAGACCTTTATGTATCTGTGACCTGGCAGATTTAAGACTGGGGTTAGCAGGTGCTGGACTCAGCAAGAACTGAAGGTCAATAATGTTGGATATTAAACATCAATGTAAGCATACCTGTCATACAGGGACCAAATTAGTGCAAGCAAATGTAATTGTCAGGGGCAAATAAAAATATACTATATATTTTTTTATATATTTATTTATAACAATAAAATACTGCTGTTGTAACATTATATTAAAATTTGTCTGCGTTGTATTTATCACAGTAGTACTGCAACTTTTAATAAAGAATGAAAATAAACAGTGCTAAAGTAAAACGAAAAAAAAACACATTTAAAGTATGATTTTATCTGGAGGAAAGCACGCCCTCAAGCCCTGTTATATGATGTAAACGTGTCTTACATGTTGGATAGTTCTGATTTTTGCCGGAGGACTACCACTTCAGTGCTTTAGCCCTGAGGTTACCCTCAAGGATCTGAACCCATACAAACATTTATGCCAATAGGCTAAAATCATTCAACAGCAAATATTGTAAAATGATCTTTATATATGTGTACGCACTTAAAACTGTGTAGACAGTGTGGAGGCCTTCTCATTGCAGATGCCAAAAACACAGCAATGACTAGTGAGCTGCTAAATTATCATTAGCGCCAAGGCATTTAACGGCACGATGCAATGTTTTTACACTACTTACGTCTAGACAGAATGTGAACTCTGCTTCCTTAGGTGACAGGCGAGCGCTTGGTGCTAAGATATTAATCATGCGCGCAGCCCAGAAGAGCCGTACTTAATCCTGTGACGTCGTTCTTGCCGTCGAGTTTGTACTGACAGCGGTAAAAGAAAATGATTTACGCAGATCAATCACCCGGCTCATCAGCGGCCGATCTGGCAACAGCCCGTCTACATTTTAAAAGACGCCGCTGACAGACGAGTCACGCGGCTTGATTAAAGGCTCCGCGTCACTCGCTAACCTTTTATTTGAGCAATGATTGTCACTGAGTGACAAACACTTTTTCCCGTTTCTGTTGGTGCCAGGGACATCGACGTTCACGTTTGCGCGCGCCCGCTCGGAGCAGATGTCGCCGCTGGCGAGGAGCTCTGCGGCGACAGCAGGTACGCGCCGACTCCAGGGGCTAAACTACAGCCCAGGGTGTGCCAGGTGCGAGACCCTCAACAAGTTAACGTTTCGCAGCCTGCTGTCCCGGTCTTCCTCCTTACTATCATTATTGGTGAACATCTGTTTGCCGGACCGGCCTCCCTCGCCTCGTTGCTGTCCTATCCTCACCTTGACCCAACTTTCAGTCGTGCTGCATGTTCCTACCAAAAATAAACAGCAGCGAGGAGCAAAGCGGGCCTCTGTGCATGAAGGGTATTCTCCCACACGCGTCTATAAAGACCCGCAGAGAGGGGGAAACTCTGCTGCAAGCCAGGCCTCCTTCGTCGCGGCGGCGGCGTCTCCCCTGACAGGAACGCAAAACCAAAAAGCTGCATCTATAAAACCAGATACGAAATATCGATAGGTTTGTAGCTCCGATCCTACCATCCTACCATGCCTTTTTAATGTTAACACACTCCAGAAGAGCCAGGCCAGCCGTGAAACACCTCCCAACAGCAACCTGATACAGTACACAGACACGAGTTGTCTCCAACCTCCTTCTCCTGGTGACTCAAGGAGTAGGGCATCAGGCTGGGATACAGAAGTCTCCAGGTTCAAATCCCAGCCCAGCCAACAGTTGCTTCCTTGAGCAAGATACAATGAGCTAGCGCTGGCTAACACGCATGTGAAAGGTTGTAAGTTGGTTTGGATAAAAGCATCCACTAAATGAATAAATTACAATTCTTGTATACCAAAGCATGAAATGGCCATGATGGCAGTTATAAACGTCTGGCAAAAAACTATTCTACACTACATATTATAACAAAGGCAGTACTTTCAATAAAGTCTGTTTAAAAATCATTAAACAACCACGTACTAAGTCAGCCATCTTTAGTCACAGTATACAAGGAACAGCAGACACGACCACAGTACGGTTGGCCAGAGGTGGCGCTTATATCTCCCCGGTCTCTATTATAACGTGTATATCATGTGTTATATTAGAGAAATATATTTTACTTATATTCTCCTGCAACAAAAAAGGCCGCAAAAGTGCCCTAAAGCTTCGTTACATTGACAATAAAAGAATTCTATTTATTATGTTGTCAAAAACTCTCTGCACTCCATTTATACAGTGGGATGTTTTATGAGCGCAATTCCAGGAAAGACCCGGCCCACGGGTACACTAGTACCAAGACACTATTCAGATTCGGGAACAAAGAGTACAGGCACGGAATGTCAGAAAGCACAGAAAATTACTGTGACAAAGAGTTCAGGTGGAATATTAATGTAAAGTACACGTAAGACCAAAATCAGGAGAAGCTGCGTGTGACTAGTCAGGGCATGCACATAAAACGTGCTTTCGCTGGTATGTAATGTAGTAATTTTAGTTTTTATCTGATTCTGTATTGTACGGGCACTCAACACACCGACAGCAGATACAAACACAAGTAGAAATATTTCTTAAAAACACTTTTTGCACAAAAAAACATTGCAGTGAATAAAAGATTGATTTGCTGTTTTGTGTCAAATTTGGAAATTAGACAATTTTTTTACAGTTTTGGATGCATCCACGGTAACTTGCTGCTTCTGAATTATAAAAGGTAACATTATGTGTGGACGAGAGAATTTATGGGTGTTAAGTTAGTCCAGCTGTTGCCAAAGAATCATAGATATGGACTCTAGAACCTGTAGGATCCTAAAATCCCTTAAGTGTTTTACAAGTCTTTTCACACAAACTCAATGATACTCTCTGAGTAAATAGTCAGATTCTTGAACGTTACTGATGTACCGGGGTTGGAGTCAGAAGAGATGGGTCAAGGCAGGAGTTCTGAGTGAGGTTTGTGTATAAAAGTAAAAGCAACAATAACAACGAAATGATGATCCCGTTATGGTTTTTGTTCGCAGTTGCTACTCATCCCACGGCTGAAAAGCTGGCCTTGAAAGAGCAGGCAGATGGAGACCATGAACATGAGGAGCTTTCTCAACAAGACATGTAGATTAGGGGTTACTAAGGTAAGGAGGGGGCAGTAAATATGGCTTGAAGATTGGTTAAAGAGTGGATAGTAAAGGAATAACACAAAGGGCTGCAGCCGGCAGCAGACAGCCAGAGCACAGGGGCTGATGGGAGCAGTAACATGCAGAGACAATGCAGCACGTGATTGGTGGACAGGCACCTCACGCCCTCTGCACGTGATTGGTAGATACGCAGCTCATGCCCAGCTTGGACAGAATCAGCGGTTAAGTGGAACCAGTAACGAGCAAGGGCCCGATTTTGATTTTGACACTGTGCAGGCAACATCTGCAGGAGTGAATAACAGATAAAACGTGTCAGGAGAATGACATGGAAGGATCAGGAGCCAGCCTCCCTGATAGACTGGGAGTGGGGGTGGAAGGGGGGTACACAGCCAAACTGTCAACAGTTAGAGACAGGGAAAGGTCAATAACAGGAAAAGAGGAGATGGAAGGAATATGGTGTGTGTGATTGAGACAGGTTCAGCTTTAAATGATGAGCCCCTGCTGGGAGATGGCTTCAGGAAAATCGACAAACATATAATGTGTGTCAACCTTCCAGTTACTGAATATGAACAGCAAATGGCTCTTGCAGGGTAATCTCGAGTTAATACAAACGTGCACAAAACCCAAAAGTCTTCTTCCTGGACTTCGCAGTAAACAACATCGGGGGTGTGGACTTCATCTGAAAACAGATACCTGTTACTGCTGCTTAGTCAATTAATTGCCTTGATTTCTATTTATTTATTTTTTTAAGTGAGTGCAAAACTGACAGCGAATGGTTTTGGGACCTTCTCAACATGATCAGTTGTAGTAGGTTATATTTACTTGTGCGTGAAAAAGGCAGACAAGACCGAGAGCAAAGTAAATATGTTTGAGTCTTTTGTTCTGCAGGACAGGTAACTTTTTGAAAGACTAAGCTTAACGAGGTAAATTATATGCCAGTTAAAAGCAGCATGGCCATCTGGTCCGGCGGAGATGCTGCAAATTCCCCAAACTCATTTATACACAACAACTCTCATGTCACATCGCCAAAAGCTAAAGATAGTGTTAGTCTTTCACGGACTCCAGTACACTAGTATACTAAGCTGCAAATAAAAGAAAAAATAAGCTTTCGGCTACCCTCAGTTGAAATACAAGAAGAGACACAAAGAAAGTGACGTTTAATCCACTGCCCTCAACGATAAGAACACCATTCACGTGTTCCACAGAAAGAGTAGGCCTTCCTAGAATGCAAAGCAGCTGTTTCTCGGCAACACTCCGAAGACACGACCACCTTCACTTTTACCATCATCATCTGTTATTGAGAGTTTAGCAGCCTAGTGCTTGAAAAATGGCTTCCTGCCTCCCGATGTGGATCAAACGTGGCCCTGAAGGACATATGGGTCACATGCCACCTGCACTACAAACCGTTACCCCTTCTCTACTCCATTAAAGGTAATGCATTAAAACAGAAATTGAATCCCCGACCCCTGGCTCTGTTTAGTTTGGCATGTGACCAGAAGAGTGAACGTACGGCCTTTTATTTACGCTTGGCAAATAAAAAATAAAAAATGACACCTGCACTGTCTACACGCGGCAAGGTCAGAATAATGGTGCAGGTTGTATCACGGCTGCTAACCCTCGAACAAAGTATCAAACAGAAGAATAGATGATAGACTTGGGAGTATATTGAATAGCTTGTCTTGACATTGCTGTTGTGTGTGCAAATCTCACACAATATGCTGTAAAGATCCTTTAAAAAAACACTGTGCAAGTGCCTAAGTGTCACATTCTACAGACTCTTATCAGTGTAACATAACAACAAACATAATATTTCCCTATATTTAATAGCAGTCACATACAAAAAAACAGCAAAAAATTTAAAGCATATGGAAAGTAATATGCAACGTATTAAAAGATGGTTAAGGAGTAATTCTCAGGCTGAAAAACTACTCGTGATATTACTGAACGTCTGCGTATGCGTCCCAGATGTAGAGTTTCATCCAAAGCACTGATTCCATTTATGGGTAGTGATCCAGCTAAAATAATCTCAGCACATCTGTGTTGACTTCACTTTTACCAGTCTCTACATACTGTATCCATTCAGAGCGAATGACAGCATGTTCTATGCTGTTAAGTTTCTTTCAAGTTAAATGTTGGAACGTTCACAATAAGTAGTATCTTAATATGTAGGCAATTTAAAATTTTACTTATACGGCTACATCTTGGAGCATGGCACAGACAACAGGAAAAATTGTATGTAAATGGAATAATAGTTGATTCTGGAGTTAAATAAATCTCTGTGTAAGTTTCTGGTGATCAACAGAAAATATAAATTCAAAGTGATATTTGAATGTTGTGACCAAATGTTTTAAATTTATTTTTTATGTTCAAACTGCATCGTAATAAGCAGAGCATTACCAGCCGTTGAAACACGTACTGCACCTCTGTGGGGGAAAATTGAAATATAATAACAACGGAAGACACTGCAGTTCTGTTTGCTTTTATAATTCATTATACAGCATATGAAACTCGTTGTGTAAACTGTTGGGTTGGACCATTGCGTTACCGTTACGACTGGTAACACGTTCCCAGCACTCGCACGGCTACCTGTGCTTGGGGTAAAATCCGCATCATTCTTACATTAACGTGAAATTAGGATCAGACAAATTCATATTTCAGAAATAACACTTACAAAGGGTAGCTTGTTGTCTTAACGTTTAACAGCTGTTAGTTACTGTAATGTGCCAGTAAGTGTGTACGTTAAGTATAAAGAATAGTAGACCTATTACCCATGCACCTTTGACTGTCTAATTTGTTTGTAATCATATTTATAATAATAATAATAATAATTAAATCTAAGTCATTCTTTTTCCTGGCCTCCCAGGGCCATCTGGTCCATCCTCGCAGTCAGTGCTCCCCCATCAGGCTTATGAAACATGCTAAGCAGGGCTCCACAGGTCATCCTGATCCACTTACATCCATCATCAGTCCTCTCCTCCTCTTCTCCACAGCCAGACAACCCATCTGTGTCTGTAACCTCCATTTTCAAAAAGTTCTAATGTGCTATTTACAAATGCTACTGTAAGTTATTTCTCTCTCTTTCAAACACACGCACACACACACACACACACACACACACACACACACACGTATTCTACTCGTGTGTGTATTACTCAACAGCGTTGAAATTTTGTTTTTTATTCCTTGTTGGAGAACGACTGTGCAGGAACTTGCCTGGGAAAAAAAATGAGTTATATTAAATTACACTTGATTGACTGAAAGGAATCTTTTCTCTCCATTGCGGAAATACTATACCTCTAATAGTCACGGCGTCAAGGACAGTTTCATTTTTATTTGTGTCTTATGCGTTTGATTTAAAGATTAGCGGTTGCAATGGATTGAGCCCTGCTGAAATAATCCACCTCTCCAAAACCTAAATGGATTCTTCTATGTCATCTGAAGCTGACAAAAGCAATGTTTAAGATTTTTGTGGCAATCAAACCTGTAGCCTCTGCTTTTCACTGGAAACACTTGAAACATTTCACTGTATCTGTCATACATTCCTACTGGCCAATCACTTATGCAGGGTGATGAGGGGACCTGGAGCCAATCCTAAGAACCCTGTTATACGTACAAACCTACACTGTGCATATAAACGTAAATATCTGTGGTACAGTGCACTGCCACTTCTGTAAAGAACCAAGTCTTAACCAGGTCTTTTTAAAAGGTCGATTTGTTTTCTTTCAGTAAGCGAGGCCACGAAAACCAAACCTGGGCTGTCCTCGGGTGTTTCGCGTGCCGCGTGACGTTTCGCCGTTGGCTGGCCCTCTTTGAAAGAGGCCTCTCTTTTAACTTAAGAAGAAAATGTCTCCCAGCTAGCTCGAACAAGGGTCTAGTCATGGCGCCTTATCAGTGTCAATCAGCGCGCCGAGGAGCCAGGAGCTCAGATCGTTGATCAGCGGGTGCCATCAGCAGACTTACAGTTCAAAAGCAGAGCAAAGATTGCACATCACATGAAATCACCTTGGGTGTTAAAGGTACTTATAACCCTACATATATTTATGGATACCATTAAAAACAAAACTGCTATAAAGAAAATAGCTGACTGCAGAGTAAAAGCCCGAAGGACCCAATTTCCTGCTAAAGCACCTGATGGACACTGTGACAAGCAGATTGCTTTCTAGCACCAATTTTTGGAGCATGTGAAAAATGGGCTGCTTGCTGGTATGTGGTCCTAGATGACTCATAAATCTTCCTTTATCTCCTCCGTGGTGTTAGCAGAAAAGGATGAGTTGCTTTTTTCCATCTCATTCACATGTCTATCTGTCTGTTATCCATGCCCTTGAGCAAAGATTACTGATGCCCCGCCTTTGATATATGACACATCGCACACTGCAGCTTTTCATCGAATGAATTAACCTGGAAAAAAAAAAATGCAAACCCGGCTGCCGTGAGCTTCCAGGATTTCTCAGCATTCTTTTGTGCTTATACCCCCTGATACTGAGGCTGTAAGCATTATGGGTAGCCTGGTTTAGTGGCAAATTGTTTATCTGACCTCTGTTCATCTCTGCATTTTATAATCTAGTACGTGTCATCCCACTGTGTCATCTTCATGACAAATTGTAAATGTCAGTCCAGGAGATTTTCCCCGGCAGTGGTGTTGAGGACCGGAGGAGCCTGCAGAGGGGGGTAGGGCAAACGTAAAAAGGAGATTGATTTTTGAAGGATGGCAGGAGCGCAGACCGATACCCGAAAATAATCATTAGATGAGAAAGTCTCAGTGAAGTTCTGAAATTGGCAGTCTAACAACCATAAGAAAATAGCGAAGAATTAAAAAAAAATTATTAAAAAAATTTTTAGCTTTTCCCTACCTACTGTTGATGGATACAGAATGTTCCTGTTTTCAGAAAACAAATACTACGAGCATTTTTCGTTTTTGTTCTCTGGTTTCAGGAAGTGGATAATTACTTAAATTAGTTCCTGCCCACTCGTACACATTTGCCCTTTCTTAAAAGTTCCCATCCTTCACCCTTCACTTACTGGGCTTAACAGTGTCCCTCGAGAAGGCAGAATAATGAGTGATATTACTACACAATTCCCAGAACATGCTGTATTGTAACCTAAATATGGAATAACTTACACAGACCACATTACAGAAAACATTACATAAAATTCCCTGTAATTAACAGTGTGGTATCCATGTTGTATATTTTTTTTATAACATTCCCCTTAAAGCTCATCGTTAAGAGTTGCAATTAGTGGATAAAATATCAAGAAATAAGGTGTAAAGTAGTGTAAGAAGAACCCGGAAATTACACCACACCGTAAGAAAAACAAGGACTTCTACAAAAAATATACAAACACCACTGGTATAAATAAACCTCTAATTTACCTCTAATATACCCACAAATACCACAACGTAGAGACAAAACACAACAGCAAAGTCTGAGGGAACGGAGAAGATGACCACAAGATGTACCAAAAAGAAAAATAAAGATCTAAACAATGCTGAAGTCAACAGCCAAAAACTCATGCACATTCAAAATAAACCGTACGACTGAAAGGGCAAAGCATGTGTGTTCCTCAGTCATCTCAAACGGTACAGGCGGGCAGCAAAATGGTGGCTGCCTCTGTAGGTGGTCTCCCTCAGAAGCCATACGGACGTCGTGTGGGGCGGGAGCACGAGGGCCGCGGCAGGGCAAGGGCACAACTCCGTCAACATTGCGTCAGCACGGGCCCAATTACGGACTTAGGAGCGAAGAATGGAGCCGACGCTGACGGGCTTCCAAAAATAACAGCAGCCTTTTAGCGATGAAGTCACCCCAGGAACACACCTGGACAAACTCTCTTCTGTTTGCGTTGAAGTTGAGTGATGACACGTATCTGTTAAATGTGTACACGGCGTAATCAAGTCGCCATAATAAATGGCAGCTTCAAGTGCATTCGTAAACTCGGCACACTTTCACACTCCGTTTTGACGTTAGACTGAGAGGGTGGCCGAGAACCCAGCTAGCCTGATGTAGCTGACATAAAACTGCACTTCAGGGTCGCTGGGGGTGGGGGGGATCTCCTTTCACCCAAAAACCCCTGCTAGATGGTGACAACACCCCATCCTCCATTCACTGAAGCCATCTCCCATTGCTGTCAGTGCTCTGTCATATTGTACAATACTGGCTCCCTGTAACTGAAATCATTTAAAGCACAAGTCAAAATCAGCAACAATGATAGTATCATCTGCCTTTCTGTTACTGAATGCAAGAAAAGTATGATTCAGTGTATGTTCCTGATCTATAGGGCGCTGAAAATGGCTGCCCACTGCTCCCCCCGGGAGGATGGGTTAGGTGCGGAGAACAAATTCCTCGAATGCATCCCACAAACTTGGCTACAGAACCTGTTTCCCTTCCCTTCCCCTCCCCATCCCTGTAGCCTTCCATCAGAAAGTTTAATCTGAACCAAAGCCGACGCAGCCAGTTCTGGAACGACACACATAAAACTCATTGTCATTTTCGCATTTAAGGCGATGACAAAAAGGAAGTGGGGGGGGGGGGTCTGAACCGTGTCTTCAAACAGCTCTGAAGCTGTCAATCTTCATGACCAAGTCCATGAATTAAAAAAATATAATGGAAGAACGAGTGTATCCTCACACACCAGAGGTTACTGTTGAAGCAGTTGTATGAATTTGCGATTAACTGCAATGTTTATGCTCTTGTCCAAGACTAAATGCATGTACCAGCTTGTCAACAGTCTACGCAGGAGTTTACTGTGTTTGCCATTTCATACTCCATCTGGTTGCGGTCATTTGCCACATTAGTTGTTTCTTTTCCCACTCATTTTTCTATCATCTGTGATGTAGCCCAGGACTGTGGCACCAGTCCACAGCCTGGTTAGCGTTGTGAAAACATGCTTCCTAAATGAATGTACCAGCAGTGCTCTGCCATAAATTCACTGGGCCACTTCATTAATAGATAGTAACAGATGTTTGCCGATTGTTGATTAGTAGCCGTGTTGACCACAGAAATCTGTTCATAAATGGAATGGAATTTACATCCCAGCAAAACCAGAGCACGGTCCGCGCCCTCCGGAGTGTAAACAAATGCACATTTCTCTGGTTTTTTTTTTCTATCCATAACTTGTGCTTGTGATCAACTGCATGGTAGGAAATAACAGAAAAATGTGCACCGCATGGTACACACATGTACGCTGTCTGAATGATAAGTGTTTGTATACCTTAAAACGTAAGGGAGATTGTACGGGATTAAAAAACAAGTGTTTAATTGCAGAACAGAAGCAAAGCGCCAATCCGTCACCTATCCGACTACAGCTACTAACGTAAGCAAATGTTGAGTGTGTGTCACACAGAGTAGCAATCTGCCCTTTGCATATTCATCCTGAAAAATCTTTCATTACTTAAGCGTTTAATTTTGCTTTGAAACATGCAGTGTTGTCATAACTAAAACCAATGCAAAAGAAATGTGAAAAAACTCCTCTCAAGGAATTGTCCTCAACATATCGTGTGTGTGTGTGTGTGTGTGTGTGTGTTTCATGGTCACCTGATAACCGTTGCCGCAGATACAGTGGCCGGATGATAACGCAGTTCAAAGATCTTGAAGTGACTTCGGCAAATGTTTAACATTCGTTAAAGTCAGACTGACAAATGTTTTACCTTGTAGGTCACATTGGTGACTATCTTCAACAATTGCTCAAAACTGCAAACCTTGAGACCTGGTTTAGGCAGGAAGGACACTTACAGATTGACCGAACGAAAACAATCATTCTTCTTCCTGAAAGCCTTAAACCAGCTCCTGATTTAATCATTTGTTCATCAGTCATAGGTTTTGCCTGTCTGCTGAACTGGCTGCGGAATTTTAAAAGACGAACAACCAAAACTTTCACTATAAGCTACTGAGTCATTTTTTATTTACATTTTAAGTAAGTAACACAATTTTAGTATTCATTTATGGTAGTGAAAACAACCAGAAAAACTCACACAGTAATAGGTACATAGTAAATATATATGGGGGGGGGGATTGAATATATTTAAGCTTTTAAATTAATATGTAGCAGCATAGTTGCTCATTGTGTATGCCCGTAATCCCACCCATCCAGGATTCTGGGTTTGAGTCTGGCCTCGGTTCTATGAACCTTGACTTTGCCTTTCATCGTTGTGTCTACCCAGCACCTTTTGCATGGCCTCGTTTAACCCCAGAGTCGAAAGACGTGCGTGCGATCAGGTGCGCTGGTGTTTCTAAGTCACCTGGGTATCATGTGCATGCCTTTCAATAGACCACAGCTCAGAGCGGACCCTGTTTTGTGATCCATTTCCTCAGCAAGACTCTGATCTCTCTGCCAGCCAAATATGGAAATGCTTCAAATAAACAGTATCATACTACCAGTTATATGGAACCAGTATCAGTGCCCTATTTACACTCATTCAAATGTGCGAGAAGAAAGAGAGGAATTAAACAATATACAGACGACACTCTACTTACAAACATCTGACTTGTGAACATTCGTAGATACGAACAAAGGCCGCTGTAAGTTCAATTTTTGTTTGGAGAAATAAAGTTGGGAGCCACAGCTAAAAAATTTTACGTGCACGGCTCTCCAGTCAGGTATGGTGTTTGGCTGCTACGTACACTAGGCAGCACAACAGCATCCGCCATCTTATCCCCCTTGTTCACTCAGCTTGCGGACCGTAAACACGTATGCCAGAGTGCTTTAAGATTTAGCGTGAATTAATTTATCGTGAATTATCCAGTGCATCGTGTATCCATCATGGTTGCTGAAAAGCATCAAGCTAGCGATGTTAGTGGTAGTGCTAAAAAGCGAAAAGCCATCTCATTGGAAACAAAGGTGGTGATTATTATAATAATATTATTATTAATGTTATTATTACTACAATTCATTAACATTATGCTTTTTGGTTCTTTTCATTGTGTTTTTAGGATAAGACAACAAACTTTTAATGCTGTAATACAACTTTATTATATAACTAACATGCTGTAGGAATGTTTGGTAGGACCACACCTAAAGCATTCATACAAATTACAAACTTACGAACAACTCACCTTACGAACGGCCTCTCGGAACATAACTTGTTTGTGAGCCTCTGTACAGGTCTGAATAAAATGAAAACACTGTTTAAGACTCAATGCGACCTGCTCATGTTTTATAAACTTGAACACACACTTCTCTCCTTGGTGGACAGTCTTTATAGGTCAGCAGGGCACCATAGAAAAACCCGAGACACTGACAACATTGACAGAAAATGATCACCTTCCACCTGGGTGTGAACAGCCCAACGGCTCAAAGTCAGAGTGTTATATTATTTAATTGGCTGTACTTGGCTGGTGATAAATCTTTATACCTTGAGAAAAGACTACAAGAAATTTGAGGTGTCCGCAAACATACGACTAGTTAACCAAACAAACACAACATGCTACACAGAGGAATGCTATACGGGAACACTATAAACACTGACATCAGGTTGCTTTGTTTAATACACACAAACACACACACGCACATACACACGCACACACCTTGCCTCACCACTGCAGGTTTTACATCAGTCCCTGGAAACAGTTTGTATCCTACAATAAATTTTTACAGTTGAGTCACCTGCCTGATACCCTTCAGCCATTTCCTTCAGAAGCTGTCAAACACGCCAAGTATAATATATGGGCTTTCCAATGAGAACAGCTGTAACCATTCTCTGTCCTGCTTCCTCCACCCTGTCCTGCATAAAATAATACATCAAGATTAATTGATTTCCTGTCACTCTCACAGAAAAGAAAATTAATTCTCCATGTAGCCTTTTCCCCCAGCATATGAATTTTGTACATGGCATGTAATTTAAGTTTTTAATTATGCATGAGTGTAAAAAACAGGAAGAGGGCTGCAGAACACCAAAGCCACAGGCCACACTTCTGTTCATGCTGATACAACAGTAACGCAGTAATGCGGTCTGTATTAATCAAATATTTATTCACACGTATCCCCGGTGCCACGTTTGCGGGGGGTCTCCTCCCCCTCCCCTACATCACACCGACACAAGCGTTGAAGGTCAGACGCAGAGCTGGAGCTGCTTCGGACGTGGAGCCCAGCAAACGTTTGTACTCTCGAGATGAGTAAACAAACACCCTCGCTCTACCGAGCCTTGGAAAAGCCGCTCCGTTTTAACGACGGGCAGCAGCTGAGCGGCGGGCGAAATGTTCGGTATGGAGACGGGCGTTTATTTCTGCTGCCAACATTTCGCCGGCGGCCGCTTGGTGAAACCAAAGTAAAGACGCGGAGCTGGCTGCACGGACACGCTGAATTATTTATGCACTGAAGTCACTTTGACAAATTTCAGGAGGACATGATCAGTGCTAGACATTAAAACAGCAGCTCCTATCCTGTGTTGTCCAACAAATTTCAAAACACTGCCAGACTGGGACGTGAAACCATGCAGTATTAGGTAATAGGCTTACAAGCCCAGTACGAGGCCTGTCTGGTCATTTGGAAAGCTACAGTAACACCAAGGGTCTTGTTTGATAGCAGCCAGATATGATCTGGTTAAAGTCTAGCCCCAGGTTAGACAGGCTGGAGTGCAGTGAAGGCGGAGGCCGACAGTGGGGGGGTTCATGGTGAGAACCCAGATCCTGAGCTGAAAGGGCCGGCAGGAGAGCGAGTGGAGCCACGCGGGGGGGCTTGCGGTGGGGCAGAGTGGTAGAGTACAGATGTTAAACCAGAAGCATCAGAGGGCAGCTGTAGCCAGTAGATGGAGGTCAGGACAAGTGAGGAGGAAAAAAAAAATTGGAAAGGCACAAGAGTGTTGCAGGGTAGATGGAGTCCTAGACAGGCATGGCAACGAGGTCAGCCTGAAGGGGAACCCAGACAAACGGGCTGCAGAGGAGGACATATTAGCTCTTCTAGCGCACATGAGCCGGTAGGTGCTCAGAGGGAGAAGAGGAAGATCACGAGGAATCACGGGGCTGAGCAACGGGAGCAGTCCGCGGACAGCAGAGGAAGAGCCTCTTCTCTATTGCCAGCTACAGTCGACAATGGAGGAAAAACTGAAAAGTGTCCTTGGGCTTTGTCATGGATTTTCCACAAACAGATCACAGGTGGCTCTATTACAATTAATTATACAGCATTATCTGATTGTTAATTAAGCAATATGATAATTAATACCTGATGTCATTACCAAAAAGGGTAAGATAATACAGGTTTATGGAAAAATCAGTGTCCGAGTATACATGTACATATACACAAACAGTATGTATCCCCTGTTGTTTTATGCTAGATCACTTGCGGTTTGCATGAGTCCAATTACTGAGCAGTATTTACATGCATTTGGTGCCTTTTTAGTGTGGGACAGTTTAAATGGGCCTGTCTGGCATAAACCTCTAATTACTGTTGGAGTGCCTAATTAGCATTTAGTGTAACACCACAACAACTGCGACAGAAATGTACTTGTTCTCCAGTAAACAGCTTTCTCCGGACGCAATCACGCTGCTTCGCGATACAATGAGAATTAATAGCGCCACACAACAGTGTTAAGGCCTACAGCTCCTGCTGGGTGTGTTTAATAATTTCTCACTCCTCCCAGATTGTTCGCATCAACAGTAATTCCCAAGATTCTAATCAGCATCTCTCCTCATTAATAATATACGACCAGAATTATCTGCAATTTCTAAGCACGCTTTGGCAAATTATCAGGCCACTGACCCCCGAGGATGTGAGTAAACAGAAGATGAAAAACAGTGAGATTAAAAACTAAACTGCATATTAAAAGATCTGATCTACATTTACTGGGTGCTTTTAAGGACTTAAGTTGTTTTCCCTCTTATTAAACAGTAATTGAGCAGCAATAGGAATCTTTGCTATAATACACATTTACGTGTCCTTGAGTAGCATGTATGAATTTGTATGTTTAGTATATGCACAGTACACTCTTGTTTGTTAATGACAGTTGTTAATGACAGTTAATGACATTATATTTAAGCCTTTCTACAGTCCTTAACAAGTAAAACTTCCACTTCCCTTTGTGAAAACACGGCTTCTCTTATGCCAGTCCAAATTGTCAGGTTTCTTATTAAAAATAAAATATTTACCAAAAACCTGACATGCACAAATGTATGTTTTTGACAAACTGGCTGAATAAATTGGTCAAGCTTGAGGGAAAATCTCAAATACATCTGCAATCCTGACCCACAACGACTTGAAATAATACTGATGGATATTAGGAATGGGTTCGGCTATCCTCCACACGAACCACACCCACACAATTACTGACATCTGACGTACGAGTGTGTGGCACCCTTTGCCTAACCTGTGACACCGGTGGAGCCGCAGAAGTCCGCTTTAATTTGCAACCTACCAATCATGTACAACGTATTGCAATTAACCTCATAACCACATTAAGAAATTTCATTTAAAACACTAAGCACCGCAGCCCTTCACCTGCTAAATAACTTGATATTTATAATAGATGACAAATCGCACCGAGTTTGACCCCACTTATGAAAATAAAAACATAAAAGTATAATTAATCAATTAATAATTAATCAATTAAAAGTAAATTTATGGCTGTGGGAAAATAAAAAAAGAAACACGGTACACAAACAAGACCCTATATTTAGTGCCTCTGTTGTTTTATGTGTATATCTGATTGATCATATGTTTACTAACAACTTTTAGCTCAGAATATTTAACTACCTTAAAACAGGGGGTATAATTTTATTTTTTAGGAATTATTTTCTTATTTTCTGTCATTTACGCAGCCGGCAAGTAATGTGAATTAAAAGTAGGCCAAGGTTCTCCTACAATGCAACAATAAAATAAAAGCTGATTATTACAAACGCTGATGGAGTCTGATCAAGCATTTAAACTCAGCGCACATTTGGCTTCACGAATGTGTTAAGCATCGTGATTTGATGGGGGAGGACCAGAGTAATGGAGTGACAGCAGCTGGAGAAACACTGGGGTTCACGGAGTGGGCCTGGCAGCTGAGGGACCCTGCACTTAACACAGGAATTAACCAGAGACGAGCATTTTAACATTGCACTGAAACACAGAGGCTGCATTTTTACTTCACCTGTTTCTTTAAGCCCTCAATCTGTTAAAATATATCTGTAAAAATAGTTAATTTTTTTGCCATTATCCTTCTCCATGCCAACCTGTTCCCTGCAGCTTCCTCTGTCACCCCAACCTCTCTCGTGTCCTCCCTCACTACATCCATGAACCTCCTCTTTGGCCTTCCTCTTCTCCTCCTGTCTGGCAGCTCCATCCTCAGCATTCTTCTCCCTATATACTCTGTATCCCTCCTCTGCACGCGTCCAAACCATCTAAGTCTATCCTCTCTCACTTTGTCTCCAAACCGTCCTACCTGTGCTGTCCCCCTAATATGCTCATTTTTAATCTTGTCCAATCTTGATTTGTATGTAAATAGTACTTTTCAAAAAAGGTGCAAACATAGTAAAAGTGTATAACACTGGTAATAAATGGAGTAAAATAAAACTCAAGACAAGGCAACAGATTTATAGAAAAATGTAGCTCATCAAAGACAATCATTAAATGGAATTTTTGAAAATCTGAATTAAGGCATTTGTAACAGATGCACCAGATACTTCAGTTAGTTCGTTAATAAGCGTAGCTGTTAATGAATTTGCGAGTTGCTGGAACATGTTGTCAGCAATGATAAGATGCACTACAATTTGGAATGGAAAAAAAATGAAAACACACTAAACTCTGTTACAAACAGACCAGATACTCTACTTACAAAAAATATATACGGGGTGAAATATATATATATATATATATATATATATATATATATAAACAGAAAAATAAAAGAAAGATAAACGTTTGGTTCTGAAACATTGACAGAAAACATTTGCTGCACTAG